>JABCMJ010026096.1:0-35149 GCA_014822125.1 Arbutus unedo | reverse complement strand
GAAACTTACTCGTTTTCCTTGAACCTAAGTTGATGTTTGTGGTGAGTGCTAACCAATCCATGTATGATAGCAGAAGAAGGTAGTTCTTGGGACATGGTCAGTGACAATGATCTATGGGAAGGTGGAAATGCTCAGCTGGACCAAGAAGACTATGTTTTGGTTAGGCAAGAAGATATAGTTGAGGGTATAGCATGCTTCATGGCAGCCTACCTTTTATCCCTTAAACAGACTAAGGTATGTGAAAGCTACCATTATTGTTTTGAATAGAGGGTATGGGAATTTTTTTTTTTTTGGGATTGACTTGGTTGTTCTCAAGAATCTCAACCATTAACATTTTTCTGGCTATGGTTAGAAGCTAGGAAATTGATCTCTTTTCATGTAGTAGTTGCTCATTGTTTTCAGTTGTCCTGATTACCATTGAAGTGTTTGTTGGAAGGCATTGATCTCTTTAGTACTCTAGCCACCAGGTCCTGCATCTATAATACCAATTAAAGGCATGCTGTACATGCTATTATTTGCCTTCCATTATAGGCATGTGTCCAGACTGTCCTGGGTATCAAGTACCAGTTGCCAGTTTATCTAGATATGCTACGAATGCCGGAACATATCATTGTTTGTATCAATCAGTGGATTTCATGGGTTTTAGGATGTTTTTATACATTAGATAGAGTGCGTAATAGGTTATAGGCGTCGGAGTATATTTGGTTCTTGCACTGTTTTCCCTTGTGGTTCCATAGGAAGTTTGTATGGAGAAATTATTTTGTATGTTTTAGTTACATGATATTTGCAATTGATTTGTTGCCCTTTTATTTTACAGGATTTGACCCCTAATCAACTCCAAGATGGTGAGTTTGATTGATTTGTATGGAATGGAAAAGTAAAAAGTCAAACATTTTCAAGTGGCAATATGTTTTTCATATGTTTTTCCATCCTATCTTTATTGGGCTTGGCTGTCAGAAATTGGGAAAAATTAGTCTGACGTACTCTGGGTTTTCCTCCAGCGCTGAGCAAGACATTCTCTGTGAGGAAGAAAAAGGGAAAGCTTCGAAAGGCATGGGATGGAAGTAAAGTCATTTATAATGTAGCATCTTGGGGAGCAACAGCCATTGGGTATGTTGTTCACATTGATTCGCTGACAATGGTTTCATATCTTTTGTACTATTTGAAGTGCGACATCTTTGGGGTGTGTCCACATTAGATTAGACATTGCGTCTTCCTTTTGCTGTACCGCTTTTTACTTTGGTGTTCATCCATTAATCTTCCCAAGATCTTAAGCTTATATCTGAACATATTGTAGCATCGTCTCTCTTTCTATGAATCAGCAGTAATACATTCGATTGAGCTGAACAGAGTAACAAGTGTAGCTGTTGATTTGGTAAAATGTACAATAAATAGGTGCTAGGTTGCTAAATTTAAGTTTTATCCACAACCCGTACCTGAACATGACGCAGCTTGTGTCATGTGTGGCATTCTATGTAGCACGGACAATCCTTGGAGGTCTCCGTACCTGTGTTGGACACTCTGGGAACACAGACACGCTAGGGACATGCCGAAAAACGTATGGGACACACCATTTGGCATGTCCAATTAATTTATTTTATATTTTGAAGGTGGCCACATGGGCCACACAGCGAGGACGCGGTGGAGACAGGGATTCGGATACGGCGGGGGTACATTTGTTATTTTAAAAAAAAATTGGGCCAAATATGTTATTTTATAATATATGGGTCAAAACTGCAATTAAAAGTTTAAAACCCTAAATACCCAAACAGATCTACGTTTCATCTCCATCTCCACCGTGACCTCTCGTACATTGGTACATTTTTTGCTTCAGAGATATGTTTTTTTTTTCAATATATTCTATCATCTCAAACATAATATATTCATCTAGGACATTTCTTTGATTTATATTGATTGTATTGTTATTTTGTTTGAGTAGTATTATTGTTCATTAATTAATCATTATATAGTATGTATGTACATATATATTATATGTAGAAAAAATTTCCGTGTCTCGGCCGTGTCTGTATCTCCATTTTTAAAAAAATCCCATGCCGTGTGTCCATGTCCGTGTCCGTGCTACATAGGGCCATTTTTACCATTTCAAATGATTGACCTCTTTGGTTGAGATTCTGCCTTGTAAACGTTTGAAATTCTTGAATTTCAATATCAGGCTACTAAAGCAGTAGAAAAATTGACGTTTTGTCTTTCCCTTCGCTTCGCTATTTTCTAACAAAGAGTTATATTCTTCTGTCCATAAGACCATCTTCTGTCCATAAGACCATCTCCAAACCTCACCTTTTCTTTCATCAGATTAAGAATGATAAAACATCAGTTTAATGAGGAACCATATCAGGTGAAGAAAAGATCTGTCTCCAGCCTTTAACTGTTAGGATTTTTATCTTATTTGGGTAAAATTAATGAAACAGTTGGTTCATCATCCATTTTATGCAAATTTTGTTCCTTGATTTGGTACAAACATAATGAAAGGGCTGGAACTTGGTTTCTTGTTTACTATGATAAAAGGCTCTGATGAAAGGTCAGAGAGATGCGCCGAGGAGATATTGTGTAACACTAAGTCATGCTCTTAAATTCACTATTCTGTGGCTATGGCTTCATCAAACATTCGAGAACGGTTATTCCTATGTTCTAATTTTTGTCTGTTCTGTTTTGTCTATACAGGATTTACCAAAACCCGGCGCTTCTCAGGGCCGCGTCTGCAGCCTTTTGGACTTCTTGCCATGTCATATCAAAGTTGTTATAAAGGCTTGTTGGAGAAAGTATGATTGATGCTTGGGAATCTTTGTTGTATCTGAGCGTGGTTGGGACGTGTGGTGTTCATAGACATTCTGTAACATAAGCGTCATTCTTTTAGTTCACTGCTGCTTTGGCCTTATTTACACTTGTGAATATTCTTCATTTCTAATGTGCTGTTTACACATTCTCAGGAAAGTCATGTGGGTGCAACAATTTGTTTAAAAAAAATGTACTTATCACCTACTATGTATTTATGTTTAGGTTTTTATTGGGACCATCTGATTGAAGCTTTTTTTTTTCTTTTACCCACTTGGCAGAACCTATTTCTGGATGTTCATGATATTTTTTGGGTAACCAAAACGGGAAATTCTGGTGGTTTAGTACAATAATTTGCTTTAGGAAATCGTGAGAACCTATTTGGATCTTGGATTTGACATATTTGGTTCTTAAATTTGACAATGGAGACGGCGGATAAAACGATGGAAACACTAATGTGAGACCCCGATATAGAAATTGGAACATAATCAGCGAAATTTGATTTATTAATTTTTAAAGTTCGGGGATTAAATAAAAATTGTTCGGGAGTACGAATAACTAATTTAAGTGTGCTTAGGTATCGGACGGGCGTCTGAATGATGCTTAATTTTTATTTTCCAGGTAAATTTATACGTATTTGTATATACAAGTGTACATGCATTTATATATGCATAAAATTTATGATCATACATCAGTTAGCAACTGTTTTATTTATACTTTTGATCATTTTGTTTAGAGTAATACTAAGGACGCAAATGTGTCCGAAGTTATTAGATGCATGTGAGGCTTTCAATCTATCAAGAGTTCCATATGTATCTAATGACTCCGGACACATCCGTGTCCTTAGATTTTTTTTTTGTTCGTTTATCTGCCAAAGGACTATCTCAGGCTTTATTTCTCTTAGCCACCATTCTTCATTGATAAGTTTCTTGCCTCCTTAAATACCGGCTCCTTCTTTCTTCCCATTGCTGCAAAATCACCAGATTTAAAAAAAAAGAGATAACAGTTGATTCATCATCTACAACCTTGTGCCAACTCACCAAATCCTTCAAGGTAATGTGAGGACTACCTTCCTGTCATGTACCCAAGCATCGAGGAATGCTTGGGCGGAGTCTACCGTTACCGGCAAGGTTAGAGGCTCGTTAAACTTTCGATGCTTGTATTGGTCAACTCGGCCTCGGCTTGGCAACCTAAAGGCTGTTTAGGTTGATGGCCTAGAGTCTATGTGAGCGGAGTGGCCACATCAGGATGTAGGTTTCCATGATGAGGGTTGATAGTGAGGTGGGCGTGCCGATTCACATGGAATGATGGGCACTGATTCGCTTAAATTTCGATTAGCCTCATATAGTGCGGAAAAGTCTAAAAAATAGTGGGTCACCAAGTGAGGCTTATAGGTAGAGTGCATTTCTTTTATGCATATCTTAACTAAATAGTCCTCTACCACCGGATCCTGAATATCCAATGACAGTTTGGAGAAGTGACAGGCATATGAGTGGAGGTCCTCCGAGGGTCTTTGTCACCCTCATTAAGTGGAGGATGGTGAGACGCTCCTCCACGTAAAAGAACTTAGAGTAGAATTTCTTGAGCAAGTCAGCCCAAGAAGCAATTGGATCTGAAAAGAGGTTGGCATACCACGATTATGCTTTCTGTCAGAGATTTGGAAAACTCCCCAACCTAAGACTACGATCCGCGTTATAGACACCGAGATTGTCCAAAAAGCGAGTCACGTGTTCTTTTTGGCATTCTCTTGTCTACCGTTGAAATGAATAAATTCGGGTACCGTGTACCCCTTCAGGTAAGGCATGCTTGCAACTTCTATTGGATATGGAAGGTGTAGATCTGCGTATAGAGCAGAAGGTAGAGGATGTCTCTCTGATCAGATAAGCGCTCAGACTTGCTTTAGGGTGATGGGTATTGGGCTTGCAAAGTTTTTTTTTTTTTTTTTTTTGGGAGAGAGGGGCTTTGGCCAGGCTATCTCCGTTGAGGGAGTATGGTTTGAAGCGGCCGCCGAAGGAAGGTTTTCTCCAGGCGGAGGGGCTTGTGCGCCATTGAGTAGGTTGTCAGGGTTGTTGGTCTCTGAGCCTGTAGGCAGAGATTGATCCATCATCTCTATTTGATAAGTTGTTGAGTTGGCGGCTCCCCTCTAGTGGCCTCTACTATGTGAGCAAGTTTTCCATCAAGAGGTTTTGAATTTTTTGCATAGCCATGAGGGTTTCCGTTACTAAGCGAAGTTGCTCAATAATGGCTTCTTGAGAAGATTGTTCCACCTGATCACCGCCCGAGATCTCTGTGACTTTGACACTAGTCTGAGTTTGAGCACCTTTTTTTGCTATTGTAATGAGCACCCCTCTTCCCCAACAGAGTATAATGTGGATATTATGAGCAAAAGTGTGCCTTTCGAAAATTATGGCAGGCACCACAATAGACTCATAGAGAGAGAGAGAGAGAGAGAGAGATGGAAGTGCAAATGGTCCAACCAGAAAGTAAATGTTTATATTCAATGGATATAATGCTTATTGTTGTGTTGTCTTTAATGCTTATGTCAATTCTCTCTTATATAGAAGCCTGAAGAGGAGGAAGCCAGCTAGTGTGTTTTCTTCTTATTTGAGGGTCAGAGTGATAGTTGACATAACCTTATTTAGGTCTTAAGGTGAAAAGTTGGATTATGTGTCACAAGGCTCAAAGGTAGTTTAGGTGATATATGAAGACTTGTATTATATAGAAGTATGATACGAGCTCCTAAGTGTTGTGATACATCTTTTAGTGTGTTAGATGGATAATGGATTATGTGTAGGTGGTGCCCTTCTCTCTCTATGATTGATCAAGTTGGAGTTCGCCCAAGGGTCGCTCTTCCTCCTTGACAATCCTATCTCCTTAGATTTCGAGTCAAGTCCCTAAGCTTTGCTCTCAACTTGGGAGTGTTGTATATTGATAGATTTGCCAACTCTTGGAGCTATGAGTGCGGAGAAATGCCATAAGATTGATTCCTTATTGGAGACAAGTCTTACGGACCTCGGATCAATGTTAGTAGGTGAAAGCTCCTCCGAAGGTGTCTAATGGAGGACTTTCGGATACCCACGTGTACAATGCATACTTGACCTTGCATTTCGAAATTCATAATGAATCATACTTTGCTATTCAAATATGTACGTTGATATGTTATGTGTGAAACACGTTTAGACTACGTAAATACTATATTATTTGCATAATCCATAAGCTAATCTATAAAAAAAATTGAATTAAGAAATATGATCATTAAAATACGTAGTTCAAACGGTGGCCCGACTACTGAGGTAGGGAATGTGAATAGCGAGGTGATGGAATAAGATAGGGATCATTAAGGGTGATGTCACCCGACTGTTATATTAGGATTGCTCCCTAACATACTGATGACCGTTGAATTAAATATAGTATGAATGAGCAGAGGCAACATGAAATAAGAGCTTGACACTTGTCCTCGAGTATGGCTCTTGAACCTACATACGAACATTTGCAACATAATTTGTTGAGTAGCTTGGCTACAATATCAAAACTAATTTTACATAAGGCTAATTCATAACAAACTAATAAATGTAATTTGAACTCGCACTATGTGCCAATGATGTTGATGCAATATAAATAAAGGCAGTTATGTTTAGTAGTTGTTAAATCTGGTAACATTTCTCTGTTAAAATCTAGTTGCATTGGATTTCTCTTAATAATGTTTGAACAATGTTGTTATATTTTGAGATCATAATACTTGCACTTTATTTTGTTACCAGTTAAACCGTATATGATCAAAATCAAGAACTGCAGTTTTTAACTTCATTTTGAATGTTTATAATAGATAGATTGCACACTCCCTGAGTATTTTAAATGAATAATCTATTTATATTTCCACAACTCTAATTTTATTTAGAATATATTTGAAAAATTCTTGAACTATTCTGTTACTGAATTAATCTGGCCAATCGCTGACCCATGGATCGTAACAACTAATATGGTAGAGCTTACAAAAAGTTGGATGTCCAGATATAGCAAAATGAAGTAAATTTTGGTAGCCAAAGGCAACAAATTTTGAACTGTTGATTTCACACTACGCTGTGAAGGTAAGGTAAAGCTATAACTTTTTGACATGGTGATTGTGTGAAGCAGAAAATAGAAAAGAATGCGAGTATCATTCTATATATTTTAAAAGATTACATATAAAGAAGCCATACAAAATTGGTATGCCTTGTACTTACTCGACTTTAGTAATAAGTCATCTATTAACCTAACATGTACAAATGAAATTTAGTAGTAGTATGTGCTCCCCTTATGACTTGGAGCATCTCTGCACAGCATTGACTGAACCTCAACAATTGTTTTTGGGGGCTCAATGTCCTTCTCATGTAGGGCATTCCCCACAAGCTGCTGCATCTGAGATGCAAAAGTATCATCCAGTATCTGCAGAACATAGAAAGGCAACAGAATCACATAAGGGATCCAAATATGAGACAAACTGGAAGGAGAAAACCGAATGAAACTTTTGCTAACAATGATGAAAATAAACACAACGAATGTGGCACTTTCTGAAAAAGTGACACAGTGATCAATTCAACTTGTCCAGAATTTTCTGGGTAATGAAGCAACCTTCATCATCAATGATTACATTCGTTTGGCCGAATCAATTGATCTTGGAATTGGAGCTTCTAATTAGGTGTATTGATCTACATGACGTCACCAATGAATAAAAAAGTCTTTAACCAGAATATGTTGGACAACAGTCTCATAATACCCAAAATAGTTATCACCCGTAAGTAGAAGGTTCTAATCAGACTATCTGGAACATCCATGTTTCATACTAACCCAAAATAGTAATGGTCCTTGCCACTAGGTGAGATTCGCACGTTTGTTGCTATTGATAACTTCACTGTTTTTACTTGTTTTCTTAGTAGTGTTGTAACGCTATTAGTGTACGATGAGGTTGGGGGGTTTTATCAGGGGGATAAACCTTCCTACTTTACTAGCTTGTCCCTTTAATTACAGCTGTGTCTCCTGTGGTTCCGACATGGCAGAACTGCCGGCTCAAAAAACCCTCCCATAATAATACTCGTGCTTGAAGTCATTCTTATACATTTGACCTCAAAAATGTTAAAAGACCCCACTAAAATCAAAATGCCATTATGATTTAATCTCAAAAAATTTAAAAGATCCCACAAAAATTACAATGCCCTTATGATTTCGTGTATTTGACCGCAGCCATAAGTCACTAAACTTACAGAGACAGCAATTCGTGAACCTTTGTACCACGACCTATTTTCTTTCCTGTTCTCCAAGAAGCTCAGAACATCCTGCAACAACATCAGAACAATTTTCAATATCGGTTAAAAATGTTCTGCTTAGTGTCCAGAGGCAAATTAACTAACCTGTCCCATACGATCCCAATAGCCCCGACAGATTGAAATAAAAACGTGACTCTCAAATATGGTGTGGAGGTGATTCATTGTACTCGTCAGCTGGTCCTTCAGTGGTTGCATTCGACTTCTTACATCAGAGTCTACCACAGTTTCCTTTGAATCTTGGAGTATCTTCTTCAGCTTTGTAGCATTTTGTAACCTTGTCTGAAACACAAAAAGGCAACCAGTTAAAATATAACAAGAACTTAAACCAGCTTCAAAACTAAATATTCATCAAATGAAAGAACAAGAAACTTGGTTTGCAGCAGATCACACAAATGTTAGTTGCACTCTTAGGGTGTAATTGGATCAAGGATTGTGAACCTTGAAGACTGACCTTTGATATTTTTTGTCCTTTTTCCTTACCGAATCTTTGATCCAAATACAGACACAAGCAAATTCCTTGAGTAAAGTGCAGACATGGGTTTCCCAAGTTAACCACAGGATTCTAAGGTAGCAAATTTAGTTTAAATACGAGATTCTAACGTCACTAAATGAAATTCTTAGTACATGTTTGTGCGTGTGCGTGTGCGTGTGCGCGCGTGCACATGACAAGGCAAATAACCCTGTCGTGTGGGTCTTACCGTAAAAAAGAGAAAGAAAGTACAAAGTAGCTTCTAACCATGACTGATAGAGAGTATTTGGCATGAATTCAAATGTATCTTGAGCGTAAAATTAAATCCTTTAACTACATACTTTATAGTATACGGCTGCACCTCCCATGACTGAGAACAGTATGTGGCATGAATTCAATGTTCCCATCTAAAGTAGGGAATGGTATGACACTCGGTGGCTTGTATAGAAATTTTGTCAGGTGGGGTCATTTGGATTCTTTCTCCACACAAGTTAGACTAAAATCAAACCAACCCCTCCGTTAAGTAAGATTTCATATTTTTAAAAAGTTAATCCTAAATTTTAGTTTTTTCAGTTAAATTATCAAAATTGATTCCAAAGTTGTAAGCGGAAGGATACAACTTGACCTGAAATGAGACATCAAAAAGCTATATTGATCCCAATATCCTTCTACATACAGAATTCTTACTTGGTTTTATGGGTTTGCACCAGAAATTTCATTCACATAGTACATAACCATAGTCGTATGCAAAAGTGTCGCCATGATGATACTCACATTTTCTGCTAGCTTCTCCACGACTGCTTGCATGTAATTTCTGAACTTCGTTCTTAGCATCACAGTAACTTCACTGAGCCTCTCTCCAGGGGCTGTGTTGCCCCCATCAGGAATGCAAGAACCCCATGACTTCAACTGACATTCTATCTTCGGCCGCAAGACATCAAGCATCCTCTTCATGGAATTCAAAAGGATTCCCAACTAAAAGCAAAACAACATTTCAGGCCGAAGAATGCAAGTACTAAAAAAAATGGAAACTTGGTAGGAAAAACACACCTCATCAGGAACTAGATAGGGGCTCACAGATCTTTTTGCAAGCTTTTGAACATATTTGAGACCAAATTTCTTGGGTGTCAAGTTTTCCTTCAATGGCGCCAAGACGTCTGCATACTGCTTGTCTAGGGCTTCCACAATTGCCTTCTCTACATCAGCAATAGCCTGTTCATAGATACGAAATCCAAAAATAGAAGTCAATCTATGTTGCAACATTACAGTACAAAAGGATTAAAATATAATACCTCTGTCCCACTTGGTTTGTCCATTTTCACTATTCCAAACATTTCAAATAACAGTCCATATTTCTTATTTTGTTCTCCTCTAGATAATCTTGAAAACTTTTGTCTACAAGACATAATCGAAATAGGGAAAATAGTTGCCAATCTTCGCGAAAATATATTTTTTATCCAATCACAGGCCACAACTGGCGAACAATGGAAACACAAAAACGGGATGAGCAGAGTACAAAATAACAGCATTGAGATCCAAATCGAGACATCTAAAAAGAAAAGACCTCGATAATTTCTTGCCTACGT
This sequence comes from Arbutus unedo, assembly GCA_014822125.1. Classification (NCBI taxonomy): domain Eukaryota; kingdom Viridiplantae; phylum Streptophyta; class Magnoliopsida; order Ericales; family Ericaceae; genus Arbutus; species Arbutus unedo. Next base: position 24,998 of record JABCMJ010026096.1, on the reverse strand, counting down.
AGCAGGAAAGAACAGTATTTTGCACATGTATCGACAGATGATGACGTAAATATCAATGATAAAAAAGGATAATAGATATGAAATGAGGTTGAGGAATGAAATAGGCAGCCCAACATACATTTTCCAAAACAAAGGTGTATTCTGGCCAGCGACATATAATAACTTCATAATCATTCAATGTTTCTTTCAGGCGTTCATACATCTCATCAACGAAAGGAGTTGTTGAGTGTTGTGTCCTCACTCCCGACCACTTAACCTGCAGGTAAACGCATTTCTTCAAGTGTCAGTGCCAAAAATCAGAAACACGTGTATAAAACTCGGTAGGGTAAATTTCATTTTAAAAACAAAAACGGAATCAGTTGAAAATATAAAGAGAAGTTAAGACCTGCCCATTTGACTAGAACCAATAGGCACTTTTTACAAGCATTTAGAGAAAGTCAGAAAACCATAAAAAACCTTCCCTAAGGTTTTTTGACAGCACAAAGGCTAGGCAGTCAATCTTTACCACTACACTGGTACCACAACACAAACTCATGATTAAGTAGACTTTCAACCATTCGATAGATTGAAGGCTAAAACGTATTCCTATTGACAATCAAGTCAAACAATCATTATATCTAATGTGAAAATTCAATGGGCAACTAAAGGTAGCTGTAACCTACACGAAAGTTTCTGAATTGCTTTTGTAAAAAGATATTACTGAAGCATTTTCGTTGCATAGCAATTGTACCTTATCTAATTTGCATGACTCGAGCAATGAAAGCCGCTTATCTTGAATCCAGAGCATAATATACAAATGGAACAGTTCTTTGGCATCCACTCCACCTTTGACAGGACTGTAATGAAAACAAGGTCAATGGGAAATTATAAAAATACCTAAGGGAATGTAATAGCTTTTGTATTACGGACTATAGGATCATGACCAATCTCTTACTTAATATTCCAGCTGGCAAGATCCCTTTGAAAATCAGCAGTTGCAATGACAAGTTCTGCTACAGGACGTGAAGGCCCCGTTGGAGGGCAGGAGATTAGGAACGACCGCAATCTACTGCAAAGTTCTGCACTGTATATAGCCGAGGAAAGATTGGGAAGATCTATGAAACTGCAATAAAAAGCGCATAGCAAACAATGTGACAAGATGTTACAAATTTGAATAACTGCGGGCAACACCTACCAGTGCAATATTTCAGTCAGTCAAGAACTTGTAATGAGTTATTCAGGGTCTGTAGAAAGTTAACATATAGCTTTGAAGGTGTAAAGACCCTTCTTATTGAAGTCTTACATTCTGTTCACTTTATGCACAGAACTGCCAGAAAACTTCTTTTTTTACTTCAAAATCAAACTATGTTTTCCATCAGAAGGCGGCATAGCTCACGAAGATGTTGAAAATTTAGGAGCACATACTACATTTGGCAGACGTTCATGCACTGATTCTACTTAATATAGAACTAATTAGTCTAGAGTGAAAACTGAAAAGCCTAGGAATTCAGTCATGTACAATGGACTAATTTGTCCAGATCTTAAATTATCTAAAATCAGCTCTATGTGAACTTCAATTCAAGTTTTGTGTCATTATGTAATATATAGGATCTTTCATTTTGCAGAGAACATAGATGTGCCTTTACACGTATATATGTTTTTTATTTTGTAAGATGGTGCACATGTCATGGATGACTAGATGAGTGAGCAACTTTTCTGGAATTTTCTAATAATACTACTTGAAATGGTTTAGAAAAAGAATTGTCAACAATTAATTGTTCAAGCAACAAGCATGAAGTGTGACTCGTCATTGAAGTGCATGCGTCTTGAGTTCAGTCCGACTTTTAGAAGTAAATGGCAAATATCAGTACACAGAAGTAATGGAACTTCAACGGCAGAAGAAAAGTCCCATAACTCGAACAAATAAACATGAAAATTAAGTTATTTAGTCAACTCCTCAAATAGAAATAGAGGGACAAGCTCCTTAGCGTGTATGAAACTTTTTCTTAAGCTTTGTCTAATGTTGACACAACAAGAAGATGAAGAATATTTACCTAGGGAGTACATGTTGATTGTGGATCTCTATATCAGTGAAAATCTCATTTCTGATGTTGAGGCACAAGGATTTCAATTTTTGATAAGCAGAAGTCATGGTGAATGCATCAATCAGACAGCCTTCATTGTTACCCGTAACAAACTCATCTGTCTCGGTCAAGTGCCATCTGGATCTCTTTTTTGCAGCAGCCTGGGAATGCACAAGCATTAAGAGCAGCTCCAACCCAAGTCTCTATTTTTTAGACTCAAACAACTACTCATCTACTCCCTCCATTTCATGTTGATAGTACATCACGAAAAGTCATTTCACTTTTTGAATAAAAAAATAAAGCAGTTTCGTGTATAATTTTCCAAAATTCACACCAAATTAAAGAAAAGTGGCACCAACTTTCGTAATGTAAAATCACTATAGAACCGAGGTAGTTATTTTTTCTTTCAAAAAAGTGTAGAGCATATCACTATCACAAACAGCCAAACATAATTCACCACCTCCATCTAAAATGTACATTATTATATCTTACAACGTATATCGAATGCATTGGACATTGGTCTCATTTTAACGGTATTTTCCATACCTTTTCAATGGTACCAATGTTTTTAAAATCCAATTAATAACTTAAATTAAATGTAATATGCAGTGTATATAAATGGAGACCCATCTCCATAGGACAATATGTTGAGAGCCTGAGAGTCTCGCCAATATATGGAGAATCAAAACTGGTTCACAGCAGGTGGGTTCAAGATGCTCCAATTAGAGAGATGGGAAGGTGGGATGTTGAACTGGCATATTGCACAAGTATGAGTTTCACAAACCTGAAAATAGCTGTATAGTTTGTTCTGTGCCTCAGGAGACAGTATATCCTGCAAAAGGGTAAACAGCTTCACAGCAGGCTCCAGTACAGGCGCTGCAAATCCAGTTGCAGGCCTAATAACATCCATGATTCCAGATGGGACTGACTCGTCCAAAGACTTATAGTTCTTGAAAACAAGAGCAAGAATCTCATTGATTTGATCCTCAATTTCTCCTAAAATTCGGTTCTACAAAAAAAGAAAAAAAAAAACACGCATAATGTTAGGAGATATTAAGCAGCAGGACTCATCCAGTAAAACCAATTTTATGTACACACAAACATTTCTAGTTAGAAACAAAAAAAAGCCCTAGCAGCGCCTGTTCTCTCCATGAGGAAGGAAGAAAGAACAAGAATATGAGAGCTCTGCGATCGTCAGGTCTCTCTCTAAGTTTAGCCCTCACTCAGTGAAGCAACAGCTCAGGGAAGACCACAGGTCCATCTCTTAATCTTTGTTTGTCTCTTTTGTTCTCTCTTGCATAGAAATTCTGCATGAATTCAGTTTACAAGATATTGGTCAATTTGCCTTCATGGAATCTGTTCGTGCTGATTGTTTGTCTTCTGGTTCTCAAGATTTCCTCCCTCGTGCTTTTTTTCTAAAAGATAGTAGATCAACTGATGTTAGTTGTTTTCTGGTACTTCTCCCTGTTGTTTGGGCCAATTCTTCGTTTATCTTCTGGCAGACCAATGTTGGTTCCTAATTCTCTTTCCATATGCTAGTTTTGGCTAATGTTTGACATCATCAAATAACTGAACTTCCCTTGATTTTGTTGTATAGCTACGCATAATACTAGTTTACTCCTACTGCTAATGCTACTACTACCTACCAAATCCAACTACTACTACAGCTACAACTACTACTACGGATTAAAGACACAAGTTATGAATCAGACTGAATGCAGTTACCTGATGACTCAGTATAATGTTGGTTGCTAGTTCTCTTTCCATATGCTAGTTTTGGCTAATGTTTGACATGATCAAATAACTCAACTTCCCTTGATTTTGTCGGTATAGCTGCTGCTGCGACTACTACTACAACTACAGACAACCACCACCACCACCACCACCACCACCACCACCACCACCACTACTACTATGATTAAGGACTGAATGCAGTTACCTTACCTCTTGATGACTCAATGTAATGTTGGTTGCTAATTCTCTTTCCATATGCTAGTTTTGGCTAATGTTTCACATCATCAAATAACTGAACTTCCCTTGATTTTGTCGTATAGCTACTACTGCTGTTGCTGCTGCTACTACGATTAAGGACAAAAGTTCCAAATCAGACTGAACGCAGTTACCTCTTGATGACTCAATGTGCGCTTACTGTTGCCCTTCATAACTACAGGGTACAATAGATCATATACCAGCGTGAGACAATCTGCCGTTGGCGTTGCTACATCCATGACATAAGAAAGATACCTAAGAACAAGCATCAGAGAAGTATCATTACAAAAGGAACTGGCTAAGGACCAGAAATTTGGTCATATCTGCATATTACATAGCTACATCATTCTCGAAGAATGAAGATGTCACTACCTTAGCCTCGTGTAAGCGTCTGAAACACCATAATAGGATGCAAATTCAGACAGCAACCATTTCCAGGGTCCATGCAGAAGCAAATTTCTTTGTTGAAAACGCTGAACTTTCATTGCAACTTCTAATGCCAAGTCATATGCCACTGTTTCTGCAACAGAGCCACACTACAGACCAAAAGAGGACAGGCAGCAAAATCGTTAATTACCTTTGAGACATTGAATATTCTAAAACCATAAAATTAAAGACATTAAAGCAACTATTCCTTTCATAGAACAAAAGATACTCATTAAACATGGCCTCTATTACCAGCATAAATATAAGATCAGCAACAAAAACAATAAATGCATGTCTTGGGCACATTTGTATACATCCATAATTTTTTGATGTGATGAAGAAAGTCAAACCCACTTACAACTTTACAGCAAAATTTCAGTGTTTAAGACCTTGTGCCATACTCGGTACATCTAAATTCCATTATGCTAAACTCTCCATTTGGGAATCTTCTTGCAGAAGATACAGCACGGATGCATGCATACATCAGACCATTACAACATCAAAAAACTAACTTAATCATTCATTAGAGAGGTGATAAGAATCATTAAAGAGCAAATCCTAATTATGGGACCAGATGATATGGCACACAACAATATTGAATCATGTTTGAAAAGCATAATTAGGGATACCAAATCTTAAGAATGAGGATGCTTCATACATGAACTCGAACTTTGCAACTATAAACCCACAGGCCTATAGAAAGGGTACATGACGAAATACATGATCTAGTAAGACGTTATTCATAGGGAAAAGATAGCTCACCTTAAGATGACTATTTTCATCTAAGACAGTAGAGTAGTTAATGAAAAGTTGTATTTTTCCAACAAGTTCATGCCCTGGTTCACGATAGATAGACCACCATCGTAGCTTATCACCCTGCAATGATATTAAAATCAAATCACGGTATCACCTATCACCTATCACCCCTCATTACCAGCTAGATTTGTAACTAAAGTGAGGATTTTGAGAGCTTTACCGGATCTTCTGTTATAGCAGCCACTTGAGCAAGGACACGCCCAAATTGGTTCCCCTGAGAATCTTGGACTTCAACAATTAGATCATCTCCTAGGCTATCTGGTAAGCTGTAAAGGTGTCAATACCTTTGCCAAATAGAAGGATAGTAAAAAGAGAAGCACAATAGCATGAGATGAGCACATACAATACGTGGGTTTCACCAGATCCAGGTTGCATTCGAATTGAGTCCTCTTCACTTGAACTTTTCAGTCGTAACAAACAGCAGTATGCTTCTGATGACATTAATTACTTCTAGTTAAGAGTTGCATCATAACAGTTATTAGCATTCAATGGGCATAATATGCCAAGAATCAAAACAAAAAATTAGGTAACTATAGTTCGCAAACTTTTCAGCAATTAATCAAGAGCACCTATTTCGCTGTCTAATAATGCTACAATAAGAAGAGCACGTATAGTTTCAAAGCAAGGCAAACCCAAACACCATTTGTATAGTCAGGATAATTAGTGTCCCTGACAGTTGACCTTTCAAACCAAGTTTTCCACAACTGTTCCTGGAGACACAACTACTCATCGTTTTTGTAGTGTATTAACTTTTTGAGAAAAAAGGGTCCTCAGAATTTGGAAACTCTATTCAGTGTTTTCAAGAAAGTTTCAGTAAAACAAGGTTTGGAACCTTCACTACAATGAGTCTTTTGAAAAATATCCAGAAAACTCATTAAAAAGAGCAACCAAACAGAGCTCACGAAATTCGTAGTGCTTGAACTCAGAAAAGGTACATCAAAGTGAAAATCGATAACAAACACAGAAATGACCAAGACAGTAAAGACTGTAAATTTTTTATGACGCCCAGGTCCATATACCTTGAACAACTTCATGAGATGACGAACTGCTGCGCAGAGTCGTTACGCCAATTTTTAGGAGTCCAGAAACCTGTTTCACATACTGAGCGCTGGCCTGAACATATGCCAAACTCTGGCGTGAAAAGGAACCATTTGCAGGCACACGAGGAACAAAACGAATTCTTCGAAGTGCTTGCCATCCAGTCGAAAGTCTTGATTGTAAACTGTAAAACCGATATCGGACAGCATCCATTTTTATCTTTGGTGCCTTAAGGGATGAAAAACGGCAGCCTTTTGGCGGGTCGAGAGTCATTTTCACCTTTCGGACTGCACAAATTGATCACACTATGAATCGTTAATTACCATTTTTTTAATCGGTCAGAAGTCCAAGTTACCAAACCAAATATTACCTTGCACCTTCATCTTTCCAACCATTTTCTTAGGCTTTGGGGCTGTTCCCTCGCCAGCAAGTTCAGAAGAGTGCTTTGCCATTAGTTCCTCCTCCGACTGTAATAGCACTTGCTGCAGACTGTAAATGCAGGATATTGAGACACTAGAGTTTGAATAAATTTTACAGATGTGAATCCATTTCCACCCCATTCTACATCGTTTAAGAATAACACCAGACAAATGTACCATTCACATTTTCAGGACTCACAGGAACCCACACAAAACGGAGTCAAGCATTTCAATGTGAATACTGAACTGCAAAATATATCCAACAATAAAATTGGAATTATACTTGGACTTCTGTGGAATATTGGAGATACTATATCATGTGTCATATTTTCCACGAATATTTTCACTCCCAGGGCTTAGAGTTTAGAACGTATGCAATAACCCATATGGTAGAGCAGAACTGGAAAACATGTGAGAAGAATGTAAAGCTTGGACACAATGGAAGTAAATTATCAGGAATCGTGAAGAACATAGTCTGCTCGCAGAAACCTATAGAAAAATTAAATACAGGAATCAAAATAACTTAAAATAACCAAACTCAGAAAAGCATACAAGTCTTCACCAGTTTATGTTAGACAATGCATGTGTTAAACTTAGTTGCACAAGTGAAAGCGGGAGCCAGAGCAAGAGCAACGGAGCCGAAAGCTATAGAAGAATCTAAGATAGGAGTGTGTATACGCATAAATATAAATGTATTTGTAATTCAAAATGCAAAACCCTAAACATATGATTTTGTTGTCAGTCCTAGTATACATGTCAATTTGTTAAATCAGTTCAAATGTGTTTGATGATATTTGCTACTAGAATAACCGCAATTGTTTAAACTGCAGACACATTTCTTTTGATTATAAATAACTCTATGTATATATTAAGTACTTGAGCAAATTTGAGTTTTCGGATTTTTCTACTATCTTATCATTACTTCATATTTTCTTTTGTTAGGTTGCTTCTCTTGTTTCACTTGGGATTTATACGCTTCAGAGGTTCTATCCTAATTGGGGGCACATGAGCGAGGTTTCGAGGTGGATTCGCCACCCCTATTGGAGGGCTATGAAGGGGTTAAGGGCCAGTAAGATATGCTACAGTTTGGTGCAAAGTCATGCCAGGTGAAAGTAATGCAGATGGACATGGTAAGACATTAAGCTATGCGACCAATAAAACCCGTATATATGGTTCCATAAAAATTGTAAAATCACTCCATAACAATATTTCTGTTCAGCTACTGCTTTTGTTATTGTTATGTTCCTTGTCAGCCTGTAAATCCTTGAAACAGTATTCCATTCAAGATATCAGGAGAAATTGCAAAATGATAGCATTCTAGAAAAGCAAGAAAAAGAAAAGTACGAACTCACCCAAATGAGTTGCGCAATAGTGCACATTCATTTTCCAAAAACATTGGAGCTTCCATGCATTGCTTTGCCCACGCATGAAGGCACAGTCGGACACATGCATCATAAGCGATGACAGCATGCCATGGCCCTTGTGCACTGAATTTGATTGAGAAAGGATATAAGACAGTTGTTAAAAGAAATAATTATCAAGAATGTCATGCAAAAAAAAAAAAAAATTGACACTCAGCAAGAAATACCTGGCATGAAATGTAGGGAGGCGAGCTGGGACTAAGCCCAAGGGTACAGCACCTTCTATACCACTAGCACCCCTGTAGTATAACATAACAGAACAACAAAACATAAATTCAGTTATGAAATCATGAAACAACTCGCAACATGGGTCTAGCTTTTGATACAATCCAGAAATCTCCTCTTGAATGCAATAGTTTTTTCTATTGGAAAACCCGTGCTTGATAATAAACAAATATGTCACAACTTTAAGAAAAAAGAGTGCAACATTTTACAAACCTCACAGACTGATCAGACTTCTTCTGTCCAGTACTACCCTTTGGTTCAACCTGAGTCTTGATTTCTCCAGCAGAACCACAAAAAGGAGGTGCACTGGGAATTTCTTCATCAGCAGCGCGTGAATCCTGCACATTTGTTGAGTACGTTCAAATGACTGAAGTACCGTTATATCACACAACATTAAGTGGGTCTGAATACGAAGATGTATAAAATATGCTGCTTCTAAGGCTTATTTTGTCAATCGATAGGGGACACTTTCCAGCATATAATATTCTTAAAAAACAAGCAAAATACTAGCAGGCTAGCACTAAAAGAGAAAACAAACCAAAAGAGAGATGTCGTCACAAGAAAGGAGATTGTAAAGTTTAACCTCTCTCGTATGCTGTTTGAACATCAGCAGAAACTGCGATGTACAAACCCACCCACATCCAACTTAGACACATGCCCGTGCTGCATAAACCTAGGTGACACTACTATATGGCTCCTATCTGCATGTTCAAGATTCAAGACAAGCACACAAGAACGCTGGCCTTTTTTTGGAGCAGTGTGTGGGATTGGGGAGTGTAGATTTTGTTGTTAGTCGTCTTGAGAAGACAGATATCTAAGAACTCATCCTCTTCTTCAATATAGGGTAACTAAATTAACACAAACCCTTTTCGTTCCATTCTCAATGCTTTGGATGACTCCATTTTAGGCATCAAAAAGCGTTATTTTTAGACTAGACCAAATACTACAAGAGTCATGCTGAGAAATTTATTGACTTGCCTAAGTGGAGATGTGGGAGAAAAGATTGCAGTGCAATAGAACGTGTGAAATTAATAGCTGATTGAGAAGAATAGTTCTAAAAGTACCCAAAACCCATCACATCTTTGCTCTTACCAAGCAGATACTCCATTCTGAAAGAAATGACTAGGAACGAAGCAATCATTTCATTGAACTTGAAAGAGCTGTTAGTCAACCATGAGATCAGTTCATCTCAGTCTTAACGGTCAAGGAAAGACCACCACAAGCACCAATACTGGCAATATGTATTGTAACAAGACTTTGCATTTGAATTTCATCAGCGTAGGAATAGAATATCCGCACTTAAGAATGAGTTTGCAATTTTGGAAAAAATCAAGCCATTAGAAGGAACTCAACACCTAATTGGAACATTCAATTTCTTCACCACCATAGTTTGTCTAGTATATATTGTTAACATACAATCTACCACTAAAAGGGAAAATTATATTGAACTGGTTCCATATGTACTAGTTACTTCAATTTATCAATTAACAGTTTCATGAATTTGAAAATTGTCAAATATATGTTACAGAAGAACAGAAGCTTAACACGTACCACAAATGCTTAAGCATAAATGAAGTGCTTATTCTTAACCCACAATCAACATAAGAAAACTACTCAACATAGCTAAAAATAACAAGTTAGAGCGTTTTAAGGAATAACCAAATTCAGCATACACAAACATCTTCCCAATAAGGCAGTAACTAATACATCAGCACTAAAATACAAATCAAAGAGGACTTAAAGGAGAACAGACCTTTGCTGCAGCACTTTCTGTATTGATCTGAGAAGGAACGCTAGATGCATAACTCTCCGAGACAACCGCTCTCGCGTGGGGCCCAGCTCCATTGTTACTCCCCACTTGAGTGCTCGAAAACTCAGAGCTCGCAGCAGAATCAGAGGATTCATCCTCAGTATAACCATTTGTTCCAACTGAATACCTATTGGCTCCTCTCATCAGTCTCTCAGCCACATTGCCATTCCCTCTCCGTATTGTTTCCCTAGATGAGCTAACATCATCTGAGTACAAAGACCCACTGGCGTAAATAGGTTGTTGTCTCTGAGCAGAACTGTGGTATCTTTGGGCAGCCGTATTATTATTGGGAACTCTATCATCTTGGGGGGAAGAATCCAGTGAATATCTCCCCCCATAAACCTCCTCCTCGGAATCAGTGGTAATATCGTTTTCAGACGCGGAAGCACTATCATCCATGTCATCACCAGGTAGAGTTCTTGAAACCGGAATTACACCAGATAAGTGCCGGCTTCGGAAATTTGATGGTGGAGGAAGGCCAATACCACGACTGCCGCCTGGTCGTTGCCGTAGGTTCGACGTTGAATATGGAACTTCCTTTTTCTGATTAACAGAACTCTGTATTTCAATTGATTATCCAAAAATTCTTAAATCAGAAAATCCTGAATTGCAGTTATGCAGTCGATAATTTCTATGGACAATCGTATAAAACACATTCAAGTACACACATACACATGTATATATAGATGGGAGAGAAGAATGTGAACAATTGATGAGTGTGCAAACCCTGAATTTCAATTGAATACAGGATTCCTACCACACACACACACACACACACACACACATTTTTCGCATTTGTATATACCAATCCGAGAGAACAATGGGAACGATTGAGTAGGTAAAATCCTGAATTTTTCCAATAAATATTAGAAAACTCCTGTAAACAATCATGTGAACACACACACACGTCTAGGTGAATGTGAACAGATTGAGAATGTAAAAAAATAAAAACCTCTCTGACCCATCGAAGGGCACTGTTGTCAAGACCTTCCGTGAACATTTTGATAGGGAACTTAATCACCTGCAACGAGAAAGTAAAATCTCAGAGACTGTTAAGAAATACATACGATGGCAATTTCTATTGTAGAACATCACCAAACTTACATACTAGTTGTCCCCAGTTCAGAAACTGATTTGTTCGTCGCCTTTTCTTAGACACAAGTCCACACAAGTAGACCGAGTAGAGCAATGTAAGGAAACACAAAGCGGAACAACGGAAAGTTTTCGACAGAGAGAGAATGAGGGTGATGTTGAATCCGATCTAGAGAGAGAAAGTACAGAAGAGAGATTTGGGGATTCAGAAGGTAGAATGAGGACCCAAACCACCCTTTTTCCAGCTCTGATAAATAGAAGAGAGAAGTGTGTGCCCCAAAGCACTGCACCAATTCTCTCTCTCTCTCTCTCTCCAGGGGGAAAAACTTTTCATTTAAATATCTGCAACTGGAAGAATAAAATTAATATTATGTACGCTCGGTGGATTTTTCATTCAAAACGACGTCGTGATAGTAGCATTACGACGTCGTATGCTTTGCAATATTAACGTAGGACGACGTTTAATAAAAATCTAATGAAGTGGGGACGGAGAATCCGAAAATAAAAGCCCATTAGGATGCGTGTAAAGGCCGACGTGGAGCGAGTCGAACGTTGTAGTGGGAACGCACATGGCAGTGGTGGGCCACCACTAGCCTCCATGCTTCTCTCTCTCTCTCTCCTACCCTTACTAATGTTTGGTCGTCTGTTCTTTGAAATTTTGTTGCGCCTAAAATTAGAGGAGGAGATAATCTTACAAGGATGATACCCAGATCAAAACTCACAGGCAGGTTGTACTAATAGATTTTAAAACTGAGTCCTATCAGATTCGGAGAAATTATTGTGCACGTGTAATGTAAATAAAATGACGTGATTTTATCCGCTTTACTCTCAAAATTATATTATTTTAACTTATCAGACAAATTATTATCAAAATACATAAAATCAAAACGATATAATTTCGAGAGCAAAATGAATAAAATTATATCGGCCTCGTCGAATCGGAGTCATAGCACTTACACGTTTTATTGGATTGTTGTTGAACTATTCTTTTGCTTTTATTCAAAAAAAATTTATATTTTATATTTTGTTTTTTAATTTTAAAGATAACTTTTTTTATTTTTGTCAAAAGGAATCAATAATTCAGCAGGTGCGTTTCTTTGATTGTTGTCTAATTGGTTGATTCCATCTTTGACACCTGTTATTGTCAAAGCATATCTTGGAAGTGTTCAATTTTTTTGAAAATTTTTGAAATCTGGATGTGGGGGGTGGGGGTGGTCCACCACAGCCCACCATGGCTAAAACGGCTTTCAAAGCAAACTGCACTGGCCCCCTTCCCGCATACTTAAGTTATCTCTAATTGCTGCTGGTAAATTACTACTACCTAATCTTGTCACTTTAGGCCAATGGAATTAGTTTTGGACTAATATAAGTCGAATGGTTACTTTTATTTATTTTTATGTTTGTTTGTACATAACAATGAAGAAATTATAATATTATTTGAATTTAATATTTTTGTCTTACTCTTGTAATTAAGAGTGCAAGAGAAAAAATATTAATTACTTACTTTCAGTACTCCCTTTCTCTAAGATTTTTTTCTCTATAAAAACTGGGTCAATCTCTCTCTCTTTCTATGATTTTTTTCATATTAATCTTTGTAAAGAGTCCATCATTGAAAGAAGAAGAGAGAAGACTTAAAAATCTCTATAAATAATGAGTCAAACGAGAGACTAAAAGTGAGGGAGAAGAGAGAAGATATTTTAATTTTTTTTTCTTTTAATTGTGAATTGATATGAAAATATTGGTGTACTTATATTGCCAGTAAAAAATAGAATGGAATGGTAATTCATTGAATAAATAATGAAATGACTATTTTTTGTTTGAGTAAACGATAATTCAAAATTATTCCTTAAATTTTTTGGTGAACTAAACATGAGAATCATAATTCTGTTAGGATAACTACTCAATTTTATCATTGATTCCATCTGTTAGAGAATTTGGGTGATGTATAACAAAATAGTGATATATCTTTAGAAAGATTCTTTTTTTTCTTTCAAATTTCAAACTTTCATTCAACACTTCTAGCAGTCTAAAAATACTTGAATAAACTCAGCATTTTAGTGTATACTTATTATTTTTCATGGGAAAAACCTAGATAACAAGATTAGGAAGTATTTTCACGAAATATTTCTTCTTTTTATAAATCTTAACCCTTCAAATTTGTCACGTCCTCATTTTTAAAATAATATAATGAAATACATTTAATACAAAACCTCACAAATCTCACCTATCAACCCAAATTACCATTTTTCATTGATAGTCAGTATGAGTTTAGTCAAAGCGTATTACAATTTCAAAACAAAAAGATTTACTCCCAATTACAGAAAATGAACAAAATGGGAGCTAGATTACATCTTTCAAGAAAATAAATTTTAAAGCTGCTAAATAACTTCTACAGTGATATCTCCCAAAAGGGGAGCTAAATTCTCTCTCTCCCTCTCTCTCTCTCTCTCTCGCCATCACCACAAATGAAAAGTCATTATTGCCCATCGTTTTATCTTCAAAAACCAATTAGCTCTCACATGGTTGCTAAAATGTAATGGTAAAACTACCTTCTTCCTCACCTATGGCTCTCTCATTCAATTGTACACTCTATCTCTCTCCCAATGGTGGTTATTGCCTTTTTATTTCTTTCACTCAACCTCCATAACAGCCTTCTATAGCTACGAAATTTCTTGTTCAAACCCAAGGTTCACGTCCTCTATGAATTGGAACTTTCAAACCCTCTTACTTCCAGCACGAAAATTGAAGTAGCTAGAAGTTCAAAGAGTGTCTAGATGCTGCATTTTTAACTTAGAAGTAAGAAAGAGACCTTTTTTTCAGTAGAGCGATAGAAAAAGGAAAAAAAAATCATTGGAAGCTCCAATTTGGCCCAACTAAGTTCAATTCCTTCCATTCGAGCTTCAATTCAACTTTAACAAGGTAATTAACTCCATTCCCTTCTTCTAATTTGTGTTGTTGAACCATGTTTGAGCTTCACGAAGCTCTATTGGAACAAATCCAATTCTGAAATTTGGAAAAGATGATTGTTCAACGGTTGACTTTTATCATTCAACTAGATGAACTTGCATTTCATACCATATTTTGTCCTTAGGATCCATACTTCATCCGGATGACCTGAACCATCCAACCGGATGACCTATACCATCCTACTGGATGAACTTGCATTCTGCACCTTAAATTTATACTTCATTCTCACGTCACATATCATTCATCCGGATGATATTTCATTATGTACCCTATTTTATACTGAAATTTTATACTTGATCCTTATGCCATATATCATTTATCTAGATGAGATTCCAATATGTACCTTATTTTGGATTGAAAATTTATACTTCATCTTGATTGACACACATCATTCATCCGATTGACCTGACATTCTACATGTTGTTCAACACTGTTAATTCTTATCTCAACCAATTGACACATATTAATTTATCCAGATCAGTTTAAACTCTATGTGTTATTTTGTACTGATAACTCATCCCCCAACTAGTTAAAACCGCACCTTTCAACCGGATGACCTTGCTTTTCGTATCTTAATTGATTTATCTGAACCGATACCCATTATGCCATTTCAATCGATCAACCTTCTTATCACCAGAACATGATTTTAACTCTTATGCATCTCTTTCATATATGCATGCACGATTTCTTCTTTCTAATTATTATTATAATTGCTTAGTTCATGATTTACATGTTCATTATGATATCATTCAAATGTCACATGATGTTGAGCATATAAACCTAGAAAATCGGTCAATTTAGGAACGTTGTGAACGAAGTACACGATACGTCTACATTGGACATAGCAACTCGCGAGTCTTTGAACAAAAATTGAATTTTGGAAATCACCGACACGCCTAACTCGAGAAATGATTTTACTCCTCGCACACATGGAATGATGTCACCCATAAATCACATTGCCGCGGTTAATATTCTTATTTCACGTCTCTTGCTATATTCTAATCTTCTAGACGTCGGGGTACCGTTCTAAATGACTCGTCTGTTGGAAAATAATTTGATGCAAAAAGAATATTCTGCTAGGTTTTAAAATCCACACAAAAATAATAGTCAATCAAAATTAGCAAATTAAATATTTAAAAAGGAAATATTAGAAAAGCCTGTGAAGTAATCGAGGGACGCAAAAGCACTTTTCCTAGGAAAAATATACCCCATTTTGCATGGGGTTAAACGCTGCTCCTTTTCTAAGAGACGACAACTTTCGAATCTTCTTCTATACAATAAAGTAGACTCACAAATCAATTGTAGTTTTTCAACACTCTTACGAACAAATAAACACTAAAGAAAAAGCCCTTCTTTTCTTACACAAAATACTGTTATATTTTGTACCAAAAAAAAACCACTGAGAGGAGGAAAACAATACGCTATTTGAAATAGTATTTTAGAAAACCAGAGTACCCCTCTCCATGCTAACACCTGCTCCATATATGGAAAAATCACACGTGACCTTATTTAAATCAATAATAAGTTTCCTAATTGAATGCTATTGATTTCAATAATAAGGTAAACGTTTTATTCTTTAAAATAACAGTTTTATTCCTTAAATCTTCTAACTAATTAAGGAATAAAATTATATGAAATAAAATATTAAAATAAACCAACAATTCCCAACATAATTTAAAATTTTACAAAATTATTTTTACTGCACAATGAATATAGGTGTATTTCAAACTTGAACCTAGTGTGTTCGGTTGAATGTTTTTGAAATAATTTTTGGAGAAAAAACTCTGAAATGTTGTTTAGTATAAGTGTTTCAAAAAAAATTTGAGAGTTAGATTTTTTTCGGCATTTTCGAGGTGTCTCTCTCTCTCTCTTTTCTTTTATAAAGAGATAAAGTTGTTTAGAAAAAAAGTTAAAAAATTTAAAAAATTTGTTCCAGAAACTTGTTTGGAAAAAAAAATTCCAAACAAGCAAACAAACACAAAGTGTTAGTAAGTTTTAGTTTGGAGAATAGTGAACAAAATCTTGAACTAGGTCCTCAACATCAACAAACAGTAACGGGAAACAAACATGGTTCTTGAAAGGTTTTGCGTATTAGACGGTCATGCGCAAGTATCTTGTTTTTATGAATGTCTTTAGAGATTAGTCCAATTTCTCATAGCAACGACCCC
The DNA here is from genome assembly GCA_014822125.1 of Arbutus unedo. Classification (NCBI taxonomy): domain Eukaryota; kingdom Viridiplantae; phylum Streptophyta; class Magnoliopsida; order Ericales; family Ericaceae; genus Arbutus; species Arbutus unedo. The sequence continues at coordinate 8,564 of JABCMJ010026096.1, read as the reverse complement.
ACTGCCACACTTATATAATATAGGTGCGTTGTAATGCTCCAATTTTTGGAGACGTTAATTTAAAATAATTTATCAAAAGTCAAGTATATTCTCATTTCATAGTCAAAATAAGGTTTGATTATATCCATTCAACTTTAAAAAAATTACATAAAAGTTTAAAAATAAGAGTTCGAAATAAATCTAGATGAACCACAGGGTTATGACGTCCTCCTCGAAAGCACCACCGTTGGTATCAGGGTAAACAGACTCGTCGACATCATCTTCGACACCTGACATGAAAGGTTAAGGGCAGAAAAATTGCACCATATGAGCGATTGACACTTACCAAATAAAACATATCCTTAATCTCTAATTTATGCAATAGATCATATGATGCATGATCATGATAATAGTATGTGCAAATAATCATGCTCTATAAACAGAATTATAAATTTCAGAGTGCGACATAACCATATTAAATGGTAAGCGGAAGCATTAAACAAGTAAGTGAGTTAAATGGATGAAATGTCGACAATATCTTTAAGTCAAACCTTATACTTGTTTCTATATTTCTGACACACGTGTCCAATCAATGTTTATAAGTGTTCAAATTCATTTCAAAATACAAAGTTTGGGTTGACACAAGCGTTGTCCGCCATCAAAATTTTATTTCTAAAGTGGCGTCATGATGTTCCCGATCGATATGGTCCCAACCCCTACGCTGACCTTGTGTCCAACGCTAGTGTACCCAAACATCAGTTCCTGTATCACATGCTCCTAGCATTATGTCTCCCATATGTTGTGCCTTGACTTAGAAAATATCTAACTCCACCCTTTCAATTACGTTTTATTTTAAAAAGATACGACACGGCTTGTGAACATAATCGGCCCATAACATAACTTGGCTTAATACATAAGACGTGACCGACTCAGTTCCAAGACACAGCCCCATGGTAATAGACGTAGTTCGTCTAAAATTCATATCTCAGTTAAAGACATCTGCTCGTGACTTTTCATGACTAGTGTCAAAACCTCGGGTGTCGTTTCTACTAGCCTTAAAACATTCATCGTTGACTCCATCTAAATTTCGTTCAAATGACTAGACACAATAAACTTAGCTATTGACACATATGCAATAAAAGCATGATTTCATCTCGCAAGAAAACTCCTAGCACGCTAGCCATTGAATAAGATATCAACTCACAATGATAGATGATATCTAAAGTCTTAATACGATAATCTAAGTTTGGTTATAGGTGTAGTTAGTCATTAAATAAGAATTGAGGCGATGTTAAGTTATGCTGAAAAATTCTTACTGCCTGGAAATTTTTCTAAGTATAGAAAAAGTTAAAATTTTCAAAGTTTTGATTTAAGGAATAAAAAGTTCCGGAAGTGATTTCTTGATTTTTTTTAAGCACAATGGTATACTCATTTGTCTCAAACGCATAAGGTTAGAGTACATTTCGGGCCAAACTATAGGAAGAAAATATGTGATTTTTCGATTTTGTACGAAAATAGGGGGGTGACATTTTGATACAGATGAAATTTTAATTTTCTGTAAATGTCAATATTTTCAAATGGGGGGTACTTCCTTATTTTCATTAAATATTATTAAAGTTTATAGAAAATAAGTACACTGCCATAGAACAAGCCTTGAAGCCTGAGGCAGAAACTGACTATCAAGATTGCACAATAGAGGCACCGATGCTAAGTCAGTCTAGAAGGTACAAATAAAGTACAGAAAGGATAAGGCATCGCAACACTCAAAACTGAGGCACCGGTGCTAAGTTAGTTCTATAGGCAAAATGAAAGTACTGTAAGGAGGAGGCACCGGTTGATTAGCACACATATTTGCATATCCTATAATTTGGCAAAGTAGTTTTAGACCTGTATTCATGATTAGTTCCGAGTTTTTATCTGATATTGCACGTAAAATATGTTTCTCCTTGTTGTAGAAAAAATAGCTTCAAAGGATATTCCGGAAAGTCTTCATGACTCCCAGATGATCTATGAAGTCATCCCGAGATCAGAGCAAAGTATTAGCGCGATTGAAACTCGAAAAGAAAGCAAGAAAATGTCCAAAAAATCAGGAAAGTGCTGCTATTGAAACTGATGTCAGAAACCAAAAACATCCGGATGAAGCCTTTAAACAGTCGAATGTTTCCTATTGACAAGCCAAAAGCCAGAATTTCAAAGGAGACAAACATCTAGATGGAAGTCCTAAACATCGTGATGTTAACCAAGGATAGCAGATCAAGTCAGAATTGCAGAGAAGATAAAGATCCGGATATTTCTCAAAAACATATAGATGTTGTTTAAGTAGGCCAAACCAGGTCAGAAATCAGAGGCACTAAAGATTCGGATGTTTCTCAAAAAAATCTGGATGTTTTGATAGAATAGACCAACATCCTGAAGAAATCCGAATATAGTCTAAGCAGGTGAATGCAAAAGAAGGAAACATCTGGATGAAAGACCTAAATCGGATGCTTGGAAGACAGAATGAAAATTTAAGAAGGCAGAAGAGGAAAACATCCGAATGTTTTCTAGTAACATCCGGATGTTCTGTTCACGAATCAACCACTTTTGTTGACTTTTCAAAAGCAATTTTTTAGAGTTTTCAGCCATCTTTTTGGATCATTTTCAAGAAGAATATCTCAACCACCGTACGGATCAATCAAGAAAGCTTGCTTCAACCAACTCAAGGGCCAAATAATAATGGAAGTTGCCTCCTCAGCTAAATTTAAAGGCTAAGTAAGATTTTTATTAGGATATTTTGATTCAAGAAGAGGTGAAGCTATCTCTATAAGAGGTGACTTTTTGACAGCTTTTGGAGACAAGTTTTTAGACATATTTTGGAAAAGAGAGATAGCTAGAGATAGAATTAGAGAGAGATATATTTGATATGTCCTAGTTGTCCAAGTCTTGTACTCTTTGTTTTAATAGCAAGTTGCAAGTTGATTCCATATTGTATTTTCATTTTCTAAGTGTACTTCTTCATTTTAAATACAAGTTCCAATTTCACTTTTCAGTTTAAAACATGTTTTCCATGTCTTCTCTTTCTATTGCAAATTTTACTTTAAGTATGTTAGGCTAAATTTAGAAGGCCTAGTCATGGGATTACCTTCATCTCATGGGTTGAGAATGGATATCTTCTCAAATGATTTTCATAGCATGTAGAAGGTGAGTGAAGTTTCAATCTCAGAACCTAGATTGGAGTGTTATAGCCTTGATTGGTTATGCACGAAATCAATTTTGGTATATCTAATTCTTGGTTCCATGTCCTTCATATCCAGACTTATTGTTTAGAGGACAAAACTTATCTTTTTACGTATCTTGGTCATGAATAGAGTTTCAAAGATTAATTTTTCAACCAAGGTCAAAAAGTTTTGATTCTTGAATTGAGTAGTGAGAAGGAGATATCCTATGTTCAAATCATAGAAGAAGTAACTCCCATGCATGTGCCTGTTTTCATCTATTAACAAGTTCTGTGTTTAGTGTTTTGTTTTAGGTTCTATTCCTCAAAATCCAGATTAAAAGGAGTGGCGTCCTAAGCGCTAAAGCTCAGTATGAAAGTGTTACCAACAGCTTCCTCGTGGATCGATAACTGGACTTCACATAAGAAGAAGAGCAAAGTTTAGACTTTTGTAAACTCTGAACCGTGCCTAGCACCGCAACGATGTACTAAGTTAGGACCGGTCACCAGTGCACCAATGAAAATACGAAACAATGTAAAGTGTTGCAACGAAAGGCACCAATCCTACCAAAAATAAGGTACCGGTGCATCGATCATTTTCTCCAAAATTTCAGTTATGGGTTTCATTTTCTCAAAGCTCCGTGGAGCTAAATACGGATCAATGACATAGATTCAAGGCTAGAAAAAGTTTCATTTACCTTGAAATCTAAAGGAATGGAGCTTAAATTGAATGATTGAGGCTAGAATTTGGACGTATTGAACCTCCAAATTGGATTTCTCACTTTCTCTATCTACTGTATATTCTGATTTCTCAACAATGAAAGCACCAAAACACCTACTCAGAGCTCTGGAATTCGTAGTAAGTATGGTGAGAATGGTAGTATAGAAATAGAGGGAGATTGAGTGTGGGAGATATTTTCATGTCTTGCCAATGGAGGGAAAAACGTTTCTATAGGACTATGAGATCTCTAGAGAGGTTTTTGGAAAAAAAAACCAAGGTAAGATGTTGGTTTGAAGGTGGAGTGGAGACTAAGGTGTGTAGCTTCATTGGGGGGCAGGGGAGAAATGTATCACCCGTGAGAGATTTTGCTACAAGATTTTACCAACGTGAGAATTCCTAGCACATGGGTAAATGATGATAAAAGGAAAAACAATTCCATCTAGCATGTCCCATGGCCGATTTTATCGATTTGCTAGATGGGTCAAAGACTTTGGTTGCTCACGGTCAATGGGTTATATGGTTGGGCAAAACAAATTGGGCTTGGGCAAAATTTCATACCAAAAAGTTAGACTTGTGCTCAACTTAGATGGATCAGACCAAAGTTTGAGTCAATGTCAAAAATACACAAATTAAAACAAGTCTGATAAAATTATATGCATACAAAATTTAAAATGTGTCTAACATGAACGCCCTTAATAATTTATCGAAATTGAAAATATGTGAACAATTGATTGAATCCATTCCAATAAATAATTTCATTAATCGACAATCAAAAACTATAGAACAAAATTACAATGTTAATTCAAAAACCAAAAATACATTACCGAATTGAGTCCTATGAAATCATGGTCTACTTAAAACAGATTTGTCGCCTCTCATGGGTGTTGGAGAATAGCACCGATGCCTATCTCCTAAGGTAAAACGGCTCACTCAATCGATGAAACACTTATCGACCGACTAACTATCAAACTAACTGTGTTTGTCTCTCTTGTCATGAAAAACGTAACATGAAAACCAAAAACAAATTCCGTAAACAAAATTTTTCAAATTGTTCGGTGTCTCAAACAAGAAAAGAACTCACTATATATAGAATCCTAAAACTTTTGAAACTGTTGAAAACATAAATGATAGGATTAATAGGAAAATTAATGGATGTCAATTACGCAACCAATGCAATCCTGAATGAGTTGTAGCCATTGAGATTTTTCGATTGTCTTGTGAGACCCTCAAATATCCCAAATTTATTCACAACCCTATCAAATTTTCAACAATCTCCCAGTTGAATGAACTTGGCAAAAGACTGACACAAAGTACACAAGCAAACCCAGAGAGAGCGAACACATCAAATAATTCATATATATGATAGGTAACTTTTAGTCTTGAACCTTCTCTTGTGAAAGCCTGTCGAATTTATTGGTTGACCAATGAGTGTGATGTCTTAAACTGTTCTGTCATTTGTGTAAACCGAGACAATAGACTTCACACGAAAATTTTGCCTAACACAATTTAGTTCTCATTATTGTGTTCATTTTGGCCATGAACATTCTGATTCTACAAGTGTTTTATAATTTTTTCCTTCTCAAATTCTTATGGAAGCAATCATACTTCACACTCACATAGGTGACTTCTTGTCATGAATATCTCAAATACTCTACTAAGAATTTTAATTCCAACGCATAATACTCATTAAAAGCAAATATTAATTATTTATCCTTAACAACATCACTATTGCACCATAGAAAATGGTAAGAGAATTAATCTCCTCAGTGATCTTCATAACCGCCCACAATTATGTTGTCTCATTGAACCTTGATCTTGGGATCTCCAGTCAAAAAGGTTGGATTTCCATCACGATAGTTTTTAACGTCATAGAAACCCTTATTCTTGTCGATGCTTTACAAGTAGCTCTCTATTTTAACCATCTAGTTTGCAAATCTACAATATTGTCCTTTGACCTCACGTTTTCAAATTATGACAATCTAACTTGAGAGCAGTAGTTTAATGGTATTGTGTCTAAAACGATATGTTGGGACTTAACACATTACTTTTTGCCCCTCTAATTTCTGATTGGCTATCGCAATTTACACATATTACTGGCACAGGATCTCATCCACCTAGGAACATCTTCCAACAATTTACGTAGCAATTTTGACTCTTCAGTTGTCTTGTTTAGAGTAATAAACTCTGACTAACATCATAGATCATGTTATACACGTCTATTTAAAAGATTTTCAACACAGAGTTGCACCTGCTAGTATAAAACATATCCACTTATGAATTTTGAATATTTTATATCAGATATTCATGTTGCATCATTGTACCTTTCTAGTACCGCAAGATATATGGTATAATGTTGCCTATAATCATGAGTGTACCTTAGGTATCATAACAACCTGACTATCGCTTTCCAGTGGTTCTCCCCTGAATCTATGCGTAATTACGTGTCCAAAGATGATGCATTCATCGATCTCCTGGTCATGTTCTTGTGAATCTTGAATATCTCATATTCATTCACGAGAATTCGATATGCACCACAAAAATTAATCAACATACAATTAATGATTTTTTCACATTTCATGACCATCTTAGATATAGGTACTATCACATATGCAAGATATACCCACATTCCAAAAAAATAATAGAAAAGCTCTCGACCTCTACGTTAGATATTTATCACTTTTCTTGCATGATACAAAGTTTAGGATTTCTTAGAGAGAAATGCTTCAGTCTACACTGTGACAAAATAAAACTTGTCAACATAGCATTAATCATTGCATATAAGGCATGATTTTCTCAAATCAATAACTCTGTCGAGTTAAAGCGAATAAAGTGTGACCAACTACATGTTGGCCACATAATTCACCGAACGTGATTTCTTGACACATTAACATTACTGCTTCGTTGATTTTTAAAACTTCATTTTAAAAAAGAAAAATTTATTCAAAATATCACCCTTGCTCTTGAGCAAGTATTTAGCATCATTCATGTTATTAATGACAAAAGCATAAACTTTTTGTCTTCTCAAATATATACGAACTTCAAATGACATAAATTACTTAACAAAATTCAATAGTTTGGTACTTCTTTCAACATACTGAAATAAGTCTTTGTTACTTTTGATTTTCACACTGGCAACAATTTGCCAATCTGTGCTCATTAATAATAATTATGATCCTGCAGGATAATTGTTGGCACACCAACAATTATGGTTATCCAACTTGGGACAATACCACTATTAATATTCTCATCCATCAGAACAAATTTCAACATTTATGTATATAATCTTGAACAAATTTTTATTTTGTTTTTTTTCCACAATAAATGCTATTAGCCCAGTTCATTAATATATCAATAATGATAATGATTATCATTGAGTGAGCAATTGTCCGTTTCAATCATAAATCATAAATAGTCTCACACCAACTTTATTTGTACCAGAAGCAATCATGCAAATTTTCCCACAAAATTTACGCAGCGTGTGAATTTATGACTTGCAGAGTCATGAATATTTTTTTTTCCACCTAATTTTTTATTCTTTTCCGAGTCATGAATATTTTTTTTCCTCAAAAAAAATTAAATTTCCAAATTAGACCATTAAGATATGTGCCCTTGGAACACATCATTGCCATGCATTAATAAGATGTCATATTAGATCAAATCATCCCAACTAATCTAATTGCATAAAGAAATACACACTATCGTGTACATGTATTTTATTTTAAAAATAATTATCTTTAAAGATAATCAACACATCATCTCTTATCTTTCACATGGAAAGAAAATGATTGGGGAAAAAATCATTTATAGACCATGGAACAAAGGTGTCCATAAAAAATAAAAACAAACAATCCAATTAACTGAAGATTAAACAAGAACTAAGAAACAAAGGCACAATTGCATCATATTTCCTTCCTACATCAATATAGAAGAATGGTTATATATACACAAAACCACAAACTAAAGTGTGGCTTATCATCTCATACTCCACCCACAGAGAAAAACCAAGTTTAAAATTAAAATTTTTCCTTCGGACCAATTTGGTCGCTATACTTACAGCAGAGAATGAATTCTCAGATCTTGGTTGTTTTTGGTCTCTCTCTCGTTGGTCGCTTTAGTACATCTATAGGTGAGTGAACTTTTGCCGATTACTCTTTAATGAGAATAATTTCGGTAACCTCGACATGGATTTGGTTTCGAATTTCACCCATTGTGTTGTTTACGTTAGGCTAAGACAAAAGTGAGGGGGGTGGGTACATGTAGGTGAGAGACCTACCTTGCAATATTGTATTTATCCTCTTCTCTTACCCATATTTAAAAGAGATACTTCTGTATTTTTTCTCTTGAGAATCAGTTTTTTTCTTTCCAAAATTAGAAACTTTCCTAATTCTCAAAATTGAAAATATTCAACTTGCTCTATTGCAGGATCTCCCATTGTGCACCCCCCCAATATACAGACATAGATACGTGTGTATATGCACAAGATTGGTGTATATATCCAAACCCAATAACAAATACCATTAATAAGACGCACCAATACTAGCACCTACAAGTATCACGCCACAAATTGATGAAGAAAAATTCAAAATGGGCCAAGAGATAGACAGAATATGTATTACTCAGTTTGATACCTCACAGTCTGTACGTATTACTTACCACCTCGTCGGAAACACT
>JABCMJ010026068.1:0-34041 GCA_014822125.1 Arbutus unedo | reverse complement strand
TTGATATTGTTTTGCAATCATTAATCAATGTAAATTACATTATAAGTAAAATTTTCACAGTATTTGTTAACAAGTATGTAAAGTACATAAGTGTGTATAACAACCATGCGAATTGTCAATTAGTCATATATATACATTTGCATGAAGTGAATGCACAATTTTAGTTCTTCTCTTTATTGTTCAGTTTTATGGGACTTCATGTAATCGCCGTTGCATCCTATTTTGAGATATTTTTTCATGTTAATACATTTCCAAGTTGTTCCTAATCTTGTTACTTTGATGGCAAGATGACTTACTATTTACATTTGAAGTGCTTTCCAACAAATTTCATTTCTTGGTGACACTAATGCGAGAGTGGAGCCATTTGTTTCTTGCACCGAACTTTCAAATAGTTCAAACTCCATTTGTATATTGCTTTAGCTCAGTGTCATTTTTAGATTGAAGTACATGCTATATGCTAGGGTAAAATCTATTTTTTATCTAGCATTTGGTGTTCCTTTTTTGTCAAATACATAAGTAAAAAGAACATCTATACTATATATTATTGCAGTGTAACTTTTTGTGAGAGTCGCTCTGGGCGTGACACATGTCACCTAAATATTAATAATTTCTGTATTTGACGATTTTTTTTTCATGGTATGATTTGCTTTTTTCAAGGCATCTTTTGGTTTAAAAAGAATAATTGATTATATGATTTCGATTTTTAATAGTAGTTTTTAGTTTTTTTTATGGTTTCTGCCGGTTTAAAAAGAATGATTTGCTAATAATAAAGATTTTTTATGACATGTTTCGGTTTAAAATGATAATTGATATATTTTGATTATATTTTATAATAGTAGTTTCCGGTCTTTCTATGATTTCTACCAGTTTAAAAAGAATGATTTGCTAATAGTAAAAATATGCTTCTTAAAATCAGCAAATATGGCATGTTTCGGCTTAAAATGAATAAATGATTATATGGTTTCGGTTTTTGATAGTAGCTTTCATTTTTTTATGGTTTCTGTCCATTAAAATGAATGATTTGTTAATAATAAAGATTTAAAATGGATAATTGATTATATTTTGATTACATTTTTTTATGGTTTCTTCCCGTTTAAAATGAATGATTTTTTTTATAATTTCTTCCAGTTTAAAAGAATAATTTGCTAATAATAAAGATATGCTTCTTGAAATCGGCGTATTAAAATAAGTTTTTTGAACAAAGACATGTTTCTAATTAACATTTGCATGTAATATTAAAAAATACTTTCAACAAGTTTCTAATATTTATTCTTATACTACAAAACCATTTTGAAAGACACGTTCCTTTAATTTATTCTAATTACCATTTTACGGGTCTTTTACAGGGTAACTATCCATTTGCTAATAATATTACCATCAGGAACAAAGACAAGTTTCTAATTTTTTTTAAGGTATAGATTTATGTTAATATATAGATTTTAATTACCATTAGGAAGAGAATTGAGCATGATTTTAATTTGATAAAGATTTGATGCATTCCAATTAGGAACAATTTTGAAATAAATAATTTAATACAGATTTATGTTACATACATATTTCTAGCGGAGACTCTTGAATATTGTAATCGAGAGACATTTTGAAAGAAATAATATAGAGCTAAACTAATCATAGTTGAAGTGGATGCCGGAAATATCGCAACCAAAAATACACACGTTCATGATATCCACCGTGTAGGTGGGTATGCCATTTGGAAGGGGTGACGTGGGGCATAAAGAAATTGAACATTTATTACATTTTCTTCTTCAATAGTTACATAAAGAAAAAATTATTATCTAATATTTTTATGAAAAGAGCTTTATATGCATTTTTTTAATGAAAAGAGCTTTACTACATCCCCATATGCAGGTAATCGTTGATAATGAAATGCGTCCATTTATTTATTTTGTTATTTATATATTTTAATGTTATTTATTTAAAGAATTTAATTTCATATTCGAACACATTTTTATAGTTAATTTTATTCAACGCCTACTAAGACTACTTCCTATCACTTGTTGAAGGTAATTTACATTAATCTCTCTCCCACTCTTTCTCGACGGTAAAATTAATGAAAGGTAGAAAATTAAGTATTCGAAAAGAGACTAGGGTTATTTAGACTCCTAATAAAATTATGAGAGAAGGAAGCAGGCTAGAGGTGACCTTCCGATGTTCCCCAAAAAATTTGCCAAGGGTGACCTTAATTCAAATGTTCCGAAAGGTGACCTTCACATGTTCCCGGGGTGGTTCTCGAAGCACGTGGAAATGTAAAACATTATTAGGTAATATCATTTTAAATTTTATTGAATTCATGTTGGAGTTTTTTCAAATTATCATTTGTCTCAACAAACGCAATTAAAAAGTAAAAAAAAATCTAAACTCTCAAAGAATTTATTAATTGAAGAGAAAACTGTTTTTTAAAATGAATATATTTTTTTACGTACTTTCTTTTAGATTGTTTTATTTAATTTTTTTACATAAACTTAAGTGTTACTTTTAATCTACTTACTTGTCTAATTAGAAAGGGATTGGGTTTATTTTTATACATCTAATTTAAATTTAAATTTCATGAATCCCAATGGATTGGATTTCTTTGTTATTTTTAATCATACGATTATCTTTAGACAAATGTAAGAATTACCATATAAAGTACACAACATCTATTAACTTAAGTTTTTTTATATTAATTTTTCGCATATGTATTATCTTTAAACTCTTCTACCCGCTTGATTAATGTTTGTGTTTTTTATCATTGTATTCCAGGATGAATATTGAGAATATTGATCTTAATATTGATCAATCTAAACAAATACTTGATTGTAGAAAGCAACAAGATGATTCTTCTAATAGCAAATGAGTTAACGAAATTACAAAAGAAACACATGTAAGATTGCGCATCTTATATAGTAAAAAGTTAAGTTGTCTAAATAACATTAACCACTTTACATGTATTGAATTTTCCTCCCTCTAACTATATATCTTCTCTTATTCTTACATATATCATGTGTTGTATGTACATATAGTAATTCACTACTTTTTTCTTTTAAAACATTTACATTTCTTTTAATCACCTTATCTTGCAATGACATGATAGGATAATAGAGTCAAAATGATCAATAATTACATTGCCTCCTACTTGAACGTGCATATGTATTCATAGTCCATGCACCAAAATCTTTATGTAAACCAAGTTGTACGGCAACATTTGTATTAAACGCTGACCGGTCGGAAGAATATTTGTACCTTTTACAAGGTAACAAATTTCTAGACAAGTAGTAGTCATTTATTAGATATTTTTATATAATTTATTTATTGTTTATTGATATCTAGCAAAAGATAATTTTATTTATTATTTCATCTTATATGTGCAGGAATGTAAGGCAAGACGGACAAGCATTAACTTCATCATTATGAGGCTTAAATTCCTTATCATAACTTTCAGATAGAATTTATCAAGTTTAGTTTTCTACTGTATTTGGTTGATGGTGCAAAAAATATACATGTTTTTGCTGTTTAAGATACTGAAATTGTGTGTTTAATTTTATATATTTGACCCCACTGTTATATAAGATTCTGGCTCTGCTCCTGTGTACACCCACAAGCACACCTAACATGTAATAACCCGTAAATTTTAATCGATTTAAAATATGGTTCGAGCATTTTATTCACAATCTGCGTATATATATTTTTATTTCGTGCACCTACATATATATGTGTTGATGCATTTATTCTATTATGTGTACATATGTATAATTTTTTTAAAATCTTATTAGAATATTATATTAATATAAACTTTTAAACTTTATTATATTATATATATATATATATATATATATAGATATATATATATATATATATTATATGATGTGATTATACTTTAGAATATTTGATTCAAGTTGAGGACTCATGAAACGTTGAAACTAATATTTACTATGATAATTACTCTAATGATTTCAATTACGCTATTTCTATTTAAAGCATGTACTTACGATTTCTGCACTTATCTTATCGCATGATTAGACCTTGAATTATTTCATACTTTGTACATTGCACATCATGTTATTATGCTAAAACATTCAAAAAGGAGTTCAAGGGTAAGATAACTTATTGAGTGTCAAAACTCATGGTGCAACTTTCTCTTGCCCCTGGTGTTTCATAACCAGGTATCGATGACGATGGAGCAGGACCAAATGATACATTGTACGATGACGCCTATCCCGATGAAGACACGATGGAGCCATGGTTCACCTAGGTTCATTTAGATTACTGTGACTTTACTTTTAAAATCTTTTTGATGTAAAACAATTTCTTTTGAAATATATTTTGGCTACCTCTTGTATTAAACTCGTATTTTAATATAATAATAATATTTTAATTACTTCACTATTTTTATTAACGTATCCAAAATTCAGGACGTTACATAACATACATTCCGTTACCGAGAAAGAGAGAATACATCCCATTGCAGGGAGAGAAAGAGACAGATTAAAACTAAACTCGTAGTTATGAAATGGGTTAAAAATCACACTACTTGGTGTGGATCGATTCGTGCATTCGTCGATTTTGGATGAATTTCCTATCCCTACTAATAATAGACTTCCCTTTAGGTCATTGACCTACCGTAATGCTTAAGTTTCTCTTGACTATATGAAAGCACAATTGAGCTTTTAGCCCCCCATGTACCTGAAAAAGATAAAAGAAAGGACACTTGATATAGCTGTCTGGCTTTACCCATGAATCATGCATTTTTGTCTATAATTTCTTGGGATACGTACTCATGGGTGTCGCTCTGCCATTCTTTTCAACGCAAATGTGCAGATAGTAAAACAGGATGTGGAGAGCAACAAAGTTGCACTACCGACAAAGTCGGTGAATGGTATATAAATGTTTTCGTTTGTTATTGTTTATAAATGGTGTATTTGAATTGTGGTATTTATTAAAAAAATTATTTATATGTAAATTTTTTTGTAATTTTTTATTTTTTGTTCATTTATTGCGGTTTATTGGTTCATTTCGACAAAATTTTTTAGAAAAGTTATAAATAATGGACCAGATTTAGAAAAAGATAAAAATAAATAAAAAAATAGAATTTTTTTTGAGTTTATTCGTCATTTTTAGTGACATTTTTTAAATTTTAAATATAATTTTATACATTTTAGATTTCTTTCATTAAGACAGACTAATAAATCACAAAATATTAAAGTCAAAATAAAAAAATGTAAAAAAAAATAGAAACAACAAATAAATTTGAATAAATAAGTTAGGCAGAATGCACCCAAATTAGCTGTTTATACTATAACCATTTTTATTATTTACCTAAAATAATTAATATAGGTTGTAAAAGGATATGGTATGGTTTTCCATAAGCTTAAATAGAAGTTGAAACCCTATGATTAAAGATGTCGTACAATAATTTGTTACCCAATTTGAACTAACTTCTTTTAATTCTTTTTTGGCTTTATTCGAATTTTTTTGTAATTTTTTATCTTTCGTCAATTTTTTTGGATTAATGCTTAGGTTTTAAAAATATTACAAAATATGAATTAAATTTGAAAAAAATTCAAAAAGACAAATTAATAATATAAAAGCGAGTCTTTTGTGTTTAGTGAATTTTTTTAAACTTTTAGACATAATTTTGTAGTTTCTTACATTCATTTCTCAATAAGAATCAATAATTCATAAATGTTTAAGCCAAAAATAACAAATACAAAAAAAAAATTATGAATAAGAACCATACAGATACAGAAAAATATGTGCTCTTTGTTCATTCATTCTTTATACAACTTTGAATACACAAAATCACTGATCTCTCTCTCTCTCTCTCTCTCTCTCTTCTCTCTCTCTCTCTCTCTCTCTCTCTCATATCATATTCCCACACCTAGCAGGACGAAGTAATTTTCACCTCCCTCGATCTTCTTTCTCTCCACTTTTTCATGGACTTCTGTTCTTTTCGTCATCTCCCTGCCTACAGTTCTGTATTTCTATATTTACAGAGATATATCAAGTTCTATCACCTGTTCCTAGCAAACTACCAAATCTTGAAACCCAATTTCCCTCAAGTAAAAACTACTCATGTAATACCAGATTTTAAAACCATATATTGTTGCCCCTGTTCACTCTCACGAATGCGTTCCTACTTAATAGATACCAATTACAGAACTCCCATCCACCATGAATCCCAAGGACCATTTTCCGATTAGAATAATAATAATGATACACTTTAGATTCAAGGCATACTAAGTCTTGAGTCGTGCTATGTCCTGAACCGTGATATATTCTGAGATGTGTCATTATCTTGAGCCATGCTATATCTTGTATAATGTTATGTCCTTAGTTATACTGTGTGATGAGCCGTACCATGCATTTGCCAAAATATAATAATTAGAACGTAGGATATGAGACTACAATGAAATGGTGTGAGTCATGGGTAACGATAGCACAACGAATACAAAAAATAGTGTGCGGGGCATAGTGTATGGGTCGTTGACATACAAAAACAATACGTATGAGAATTTAGTGAATGAGAGCATATATAAGTACACGATATCATAGTGTACGGGAGTATTCAGGAAAATGTTGAGAGAAAAATTGGAAGGACCGAATCAATGATTTAATGACTTGAGTTCGTTATTTCTGCACTTGTGTTATTATTTATTTCTTTAAACTGTGCATCGTCATGTTTATCATATACTTGAATTGGATAACATGTATGATTATTTATTGAGTTTTATGGTTCATGATGCTAATTTTTCCCTGATATTTTATGCCGGATATGGAAGACGGGACCAAGGATCATAGTTACCAATCTAAAATTTGCACTTTCTTCGTTTTAAAAAAATGATAAATACGTAAATTTTGAAATTCTTTTATTAACGCCTCTAAAAAATAGGAGCTTACGGTGAAATTTACCCAAAAATTATAAATTTTAGCTTAAAATAGTCTCACTTTTTTTTTTTCGAACATATAAGCTGAATACTTTACTATTTCCAATTGTTAGCAAAACACCATTCATTAATATTTTGAAGTAAAAAAGTCAAACAAATTAGGTTATAACTATCTACAAATGGGACCCAATATATAATAGCTGTAATTATGTGATTGGCTAAAATAGCATTATATTTCACATCTCAATAATTGAATCCCACTCTTTAATTAATTACCACGTGGAGGATTTATGTTTGCACATTGGAAATTAAAAGATGATATTGTACTTTTTAGCCATGTTAGTGGATCACCTACCAATTATCATGTAGCTGTCAACTAATGGGGTTTCCTATAGCTCAAACATAATGGAACCTTTTCGAAACGGTCCAATGTTTTATTAGTTTGTGCATTTTCCACTTTGGCCGAACCACTATTAGAAACACTGATTATCGAAACATATTCGGACGTAAATGTATTTAAAATTATTAAATAATTCAATAACTCCGAACATATTTATATTAAAATGTGTCCAGATAGTATGTGTTTTTTCCTTGCCTAACACCCCTTTAACATCACACATTTATTCTATAAAGGAGTCCAAATTTGTTTTCAGGCTATCACAATTTTACAAAAAAAAAAAAGTCATCTAGCGAGACATTATTAACAAATGCAAGGACCACTCCTACTTTTAAAATTATTTGATATTTTTCATGCCCTTAATTTTCAGTAAATATCGTTAATTTTGCCCTCAAATTTGATAATTTAATATTTTTTCAATAATTTATTTTGAAGAAAATTTTGATATTTAAATTTTGACTAGAAACAAGTACCTTGTAAAAACATTAAATAAACCATTAAAAAATTTATAACATTGAAAATTTAAATGCGCTAAAATAATGTACACTCGTTCAATAAGGTATAATAGTAAAATATTAATAACTTTTATTTTACAAATAATTTATTTTATATTTTTTAAAAATAACTATGTAAAAATATAATTTTAGGAGTATTATGGGTTATCACCATTTATATCTTTTTCAAGTGCCTCCTAAAAAAATAATTTTATTTTTCTTCTAATTTTAATCAAGATGCATATAAATTAGTCCGAACACCCGAATTTAATATAAATAAATAAACTTTTAATTTTCGTTGATATATTTTACCGTATATTAGAATTATGTTTTTCATTACAAAAATTCATGCTAATTTTTTTAAATCAAAATATTAAAATATTTGTGAGCATATGTTTAAAAATTTATTTGCACCAATTAAAAAAGATAAGCAAGATTTTTAATTTGGTATCATAATTTCAAAAACTTGTGAGCAAAATCATTCTATTTTTTAAAATTTTGACACCAATTGATTTATTTTCTTACTTCTTTAAATTGGTGTAAATAAATTTTTAAAAAATTTGCACGAAAGCACTTTAATTATATGATTCGAAAAAAATAGCATGAATTTTGGTAATGAAAAAAAGTTGATTCTAATATAAGAGAAAAAAATATTTGACCCACGATCAATAAAAAAAGGTTTATTTATTTAGTATTTTAAATCATGTTCGAACTAATTTATATATATTTTTATTAAAATTTAAAGAAAAATAAAATTATTTGTTTACGAGGTACTTGAAAATGATACAAAAGAAAGATAAAATAATCAAATTTAAAGACAAAACTAATGGTATTTATTGAAAAGTAACAACAGAGAGAACAATTAAATAGTTTTCAAAAGTAAGAAAGATTATTGTATTTTTTTGAAACCATAAGAAAAGTTTTTTTCATTTGTTAGCAACATCAGGAAAGGAAAAGTCAGCACATTTTATCGTTTAAAAAAACAAAAAATTGGTTAAAAGAACAAATTTGGATTAATTTGATCCATTAAGGATATGTTAATTTAATTTATGAGTCAAGATTCATTATTTGAGAAGTTTTAACACATGAGGTCCTTTTATAGACGAATTTGCCTCTGACCGTGAAGATATAATTTTATTCGATAACATTATTATTTCGAAAACTAACAAATAACATTGTTTGTTAAGTATCTATTAAAAGTGACAGATGATGTTAACTGATAAATACTAACATGTAACTTTATTTAGTAAAATTATCATTTCAAAATTAAAAAAATAATGTTATTTTCTTAATAACGAGTCAGATAACATTATTACTTCGAAAACTAGCTGATAACGTTGTTTGTTAAAATATCTGTTTAAATCGACAAAAATGTTGACTGATAAATACTAACAGATATAATGATCTAATAAAACAGATAAATTTATTTGTTTATATATCTGTTAAAAGTGACAGATAATGTTAACTGATAAACACTAACAGATAACTTTATCTAATGAAATTATCGCTTTTATATTTAACGAACAAATAGTGTTATCGCATATTTTCTAAAAGGATATTTTTAGAGCTTATATGTCAAAAGAACTTCTACCCGCAATTTAGTTTGAGATCGACTTATTGCGCTAAAAGTCCGTTATTATAGATTTTTGACCGAATCTCCCTAAAGAAAAATGTTAACAACCATCCATTAAACAGTGAATAATGTATAAAAAGTGTATCGATATCCGTAAATTATGTATTAATATTTATAAATATAAATTGCTATCTATAAAATGTGTATTAATATTCATATTTCTTTGATATTATATGTACATTTATTTACCCTATTAAGCGCAAGGCTTTTCTTAAAAAATCTAATAACAAGAGTTATCAGAACTGAGATCCCTGTCCGAGTCAAGGGTGGTTCAAGGTTGTTGGGCCAATCAATCGGCCCTATTGAGCTTTGCAGATCAATCGCTGACAGTGAATTGACCATCACAGATGGCAACAACTGAGTGGTTTTTTGCTACATTCAACAACTAGCAGCAAATTCCACGATAACAGAGTGCACTTTTTTTTATAATAAATGAGTAGTGCACGTAAAATAATATAATTTTATTTATTTTTTTATTAAAATTATATTATTTTAATTTTATATAATTTGATAACAATTTACATGATAAGTTAAAATGATATAATTTTGAGAACAAAACAAACAAAATTACGTTATTTTATTTGCACTACATACCCACTATAAAAAAGTATACTACCACCTCCCTTCCTAATTGAATAACCATATTTTTTTACTTTTTGTTTTGTTTTTACTTGTTTTCAATTTCATTTATGTTATTTGATGATTTGTACAACTACATATATAGTGAGAGAGTACAAATCTTCCGATCAAACTTACAATCAAGCCTACAATCAAACTATATCTCTAAGAATAATATAATATCTAGTAAATAAAAGAATCACGACGTATCTCTAATAATGAAAAAAAATATATTACAAAAATTGTTGACTGTTAACCAAATATCTCAAAACCCTTCTCCCCGTTGTAGAGCTTTTGCATCTTTAGGAATTGCACCAATGTGTAAGGATTTTATTGGTGAATTATATCCTTTGGTTTGAGCTTCCTATTACTGAATTCTCTGCTCCCTCGCACTATTTGGAACTTGAATTCCGTTTGCATTGTGTATTAATAGGGTAATGCTAAGAACACAAATGTGTTCAGAACCGTTTGATGCATGTGGAACCTTAATAATTTATAGACCACACGTGTATTTACTACTTCCGGATACATCTGTGTCCGGATGTGTGGAACATCTATGTTCCTAAATTTTTTCCTATAAATAAGTGCAATGAAATGTTTAGTAAGTGCCGTGGGGCCTTTCTGAAACAAAATTTCTGCTGATAAAAGAAAAACAGATCAATGAAAAATCATGAACAAGAACTTATATTGAGACCAGTTTCATATTGTTACAAAGAAACTGATAATGTCACTAAATACAAGGCTTGATATTATGGCCAAAAAAATGCCAGAAAATATCATATTCCTAAAGTAGAGACATATACACATTGCTATTAACCCGAAAGTATTGAACTTCTATATACCGAACAACATAAATCAAACAGACAATACAATCTTGATATGCACAATAATATTAACAAGAATGAATAAAAGGCTGACATCAAAAGATAAGAATATATACGATATCGAGACATACACTAATGTTGGAGGAGGCCGGACCTCTTTGCTACCGGCCGCCAAGAATTGTAACTGTGAGATCATTCATGGTGAACGATTCATCTTGCTGGGTAAAGGATGAATTTGTTTCAAACTGTTTCCTTCCTATAGTAAAAGCAGGAGGCTTAGGTTGGGAGATTAATGCAGCTTCATTGCTACTCAACATCAGAACCACAGACGACATGTCGGGCCTATCTTCTGCTCGCTCTTGGACACACAAGAGCGCAACTTGTATGCATCTCATAACCTCACTTGGGGGGCACGATTCGACAGCCGATGAGTCCAGTAGTTCTATCCCCTTTCCTAATTCCCATAGCCACCACGCCTACACAATTTTATAACATACTTTGCATCAATAAAAGGATATAACATGTTACACAAGCAAGCAATAGATAATGTATCCAAAATTCAAGAGGCATTTTGAGAATATAAATAATGACAAATGAAACGATTTATGAACTTCTTCACACTTACATGTCCAAGAAGGTTAAGCTCTTGTTGTGCATTATAAAATCCTCTGTTCTTCTTACCGCTTATTATCTCCAAAAGTAATACACCAAAACTAAAGACATCGGATTTCACAGAGAAAAGCCCATCCATTGCATATTCAGGAGACATGTATCCGCTGAGTGAAACCCAGAGACAAATATCAATAAGGTGATCAATGGGTTTTCCGTATAAAGAAAGGACAAAAAATGATCTTGTATAGCACTTACAAGGTTCCAACTACTCTCACTGTATTTGCCTCAGTCTGATCTCCTCCGAAAATCCTTGCCATGCCAAAGTCTGATATTTTCGGGTTCATTTCTCCATCAAGAAGTATGTTACTTGCTTTGAGATCTCTATGAATTATTCTAAACCTAGAGTCTTGGTGAAGATACAGAAGCCCTCGAGCAATCCCACAAATGATGTTGAATCTCTTTTGCCAATTCAACGTTGAGCATTTCCTTGTATCTACAAGCCAATTCAAGGATTTGATAGTACGCACATAAACAGGACATGATCCAATAGCATATCTATGTATATGTAAGTGGTTGTGAGGGGAACTTACTGAATAGAATAGAGTCCAGGCTTTTGTTTTCCATGTATTCATAAATCAGCATCTTTTCTTCCCTTTCAATGCAGCAGCCGAGGAGGCGAACAAGATTTCTATGCTGAACCCTAGCAATCAATCTAACTTCATTCTTAAACTCCTCTGTTCCTTGCCCGGAATACACAGAGAGCCTTTTGACTGCTATCTCTTGACCGTCAACCAAAGTACCCTAGTATTTCAGTCAAAATTTTGTCACAAGCGTATTTCAAGTACCCTTATTGAGTAACTTTGAATTTACATAACAGCAGTGCTCCGCTTAAGTACCAAAGAACTTACTTTATAAACACAACCAAAACCACCTTCTCCCAGTTTCTTTTCCTCCGAAAAATTGTTAGTAGCAATAGCTATGGTACCAAAGTCAAATAATAATATCTCTAACTCCTCTGCTGGATTTTCACTGGAATAATGCCGTCTGCTAACAGTAATCCCACCACTTAACAAAATAGCTTGACTTCTGCCATGAGATCCTGGCATTTGATAGAATAAGGAAACAGAGTTAGTAAAATTAGTAGAATAGCATGAATTAATGCTCAGTCTTGCGAAAGAGTAATTATGATTATAGTAGCACCTTTACTCTCTATCTTTTCTTTGAGTGCCCTTTGGGTTCCCTGTCTTTTCCTAACAAAGCATGGACTTAGTCCAAGTAGTACAGCACCAACACTTACAGCAAGGCCAATAATTATTGAAATTTCTTCAAATTTCTTTCGAGATCCTGTGCTCCCAGCTTCTGCTCAAACGAAATGAATAATTAGTGATGCTCCATGCTATTTAGTCATAACCAGAGGTCTAATATAATATGTACTTTACGTATAGTGTCAAATGCTGAAATATGTCTCGTAACATTTTATTGGTAAAGGATATTTCATAGCAAGTACAACTGCAACTACAACACAAAACTTTCAATCATTCAATCATTCAATCCAAATTTGGTCTTGTACATTAGTTAAGGGGTTGAGATCTATGTCCCGAAGATCCATCTCCCCTTTCCTCAGCCCCTCTGTCAGTCACCCAATGTTGCACAACAAAATATTCTTCAGCTGTGAAAAATTATTGTGCTATGCGGGAAGGGACAGGGCCTAGGACAGTGAGATATTGGGACAGGAACGACTCAGAATGACATAATCGTGGTAATAGGCCATGGAAAGTAAAGTATTCTTATTGCATAATATTTGCAACATAAAATTAACCCAGTCACATATAGACTATTTGATACATTAGAATCCATCAATTGGTGGTATTATGGTATGCAGTCACTTCTTCAGCAAAAACTTGCGAAGAATGCAGACTGATCCACATCAATCCTCAATATTTGAAGAACAAGCAAAAGTAACATCCAGGCTAAATGTGAAGTCCGAATGTAGACAAGAAAAAGCATATTAATATCCATGAAATATCAAGTTCAAATTTTAGCTTTCGGTTTATGAACAAACATAAAGGTCATAGTCAGTGCACAAGGTTCTCATATGGAGCATACTCCGGATAAGTAGTTGAATAGTAGAAGTGTGAATGGAAAGTACTAACAGTCGTTAGGAAAAGCAGTTCCAGTAGGTTATCTATCATTCTAATTTTTTGATAACCCCAAAAGTATTCCAAGTTAATAAGATCAGCAGTGACATAATTACTTTGCCATCAAAGCTTAGTGTACAGAATGTCCTTTAAATTGAACTACCAAGGTACCAAAAAACACTGATGCAGGCGGCATCCAGTGTGTGTCCTACTGTTTAGAACCCAAATATTGCTATTTAATGGCCTTTACCAAGGGAAATGGTATAACCACTCTGCTTAATACTTTCTTTCTTTTGGCATAACTAAAAGTGTGAGGAGTCAAAAGTGAAGTTTGATTAATATTACTGTTGTTTATAAATTAAGTCAAATAAAACATTAGAAAAGTTCTATTCCAAAAGATCAACCGAACACAGAAGAAGAAGAAACAAAAGACACATATCCTCTCTCTTGTCATCTTCAGATAGACAATAATATTTCCCACAAACAACCAAACCTGACCCAAAGAAATCCAAAAGCAGAACCCAAAAAGAGCCTCATTCTGGGAATAGCGTATGCTCAATGCTAGCTCAGATTGGACGTTTACCTAGGAGACACAGTTTATTGCTACTTTGATCCATTTAGCAAAATTATCGCAATCCCAGAATGTTCGATATGCAAATGAAATCAACATTGAAGGTGTAAGAATAAAAGTAAAACTTTCTTGTAGATAGTGACAATCAAATACTTCTACTAGTTCAAAGAATTTCAAGCAAGAGGTTACAACACAACCAAAAGAGTTCAAATTTAGTATTCAGTAGCCTTCCAACACCATTGTTAGGGGTATGCTGTGCTTCCAATCAATTAGGTCACACAAGACAAAGTATATTGATTTACCCAATGCCATTGTTAGGGGTACGTTGGGCTTCCAATCAATTAAATCACACAGGACAAAGTATATTGATTCGATCTTATCTACCACCCAACTAGGTCTGTCAGGTCAATTCTACATATCTCTAACTAGTTGTAGTAGTTAGGAGCACCATGCCAAAGTGAGTTATAAAAAAGAATATTTTTTCTCAAATTAAATCACTCTCTTGCATGAAAAATGAGAATGCATGTGTCACACTTAAATATGAAGCACTAATGCTACCCGTAATATCTCCAGTATCATACTAAGGTATCATCTCAAGTGTCACTTATACATGAGAGAGCTTTTAAAGTTGGGCCTCACTGATTTGATGTACGAAGTTTATCTCATCTTTCAAATGGTATCCAAAATTTGATACCGAAAACAGAATAGTCGAATATGATTGTCAGAGGGCTTTTTTAAGTAAAAAACCCATACTTGGTTATCAATAAGGAAACAAGGAACCGTTGAGGATTTTCCCACATACCTGAATCAGAAGCCGCCACTCGAACAAAAAGATCTTGCCCGCCTTCATCGACGGAGTACTGCCTCATATCCATCAGATCACCAATCCAAATCACACAACCAGAACCACCTCCCCTAATATCCATACTGGAATAAGCAGTGCATGAACAATTCATCAGGCAAAACTTCTCACATTCCACAAGACTCATTCCCGCATCAACAACCACCGTTTCCGTCTCTGGCAGCTTCATACCCTTTAACGTCAAAAACCCATCTCCACCACACCCCAATTCCGTAACCCTAACACAACCACCAGACCCATCTCTCAATGCCCACGTATTTGGGTTTTGGGGTACAAACCCGTGTAAACACTGGCAAACTGATGAATCATCTGTATCGCAAACCCCATAAGCGCCACACTCCCTATAGAGATCACATTGGTCTTTTGGCGCATACCAAAAGAGGTTCCACGCTTGTATTGAGTCAATCCAAGTATATCGTTGTAAAATCCCCAATGAGTTCATGATTAATCGGGAATATTCGGATTTGTTTAACAATTCGAAAGAATAGGTTACCTCATTTGGGTTCATTTGGAATGAGAAATTGAGAACACTGCTTGTGTTCATTTCCGGTACGCCGGAAAACCGGACCCCGTTCCACGGCCCACTTCGGTACTGTATGGCTTGTTTGTCTCTTACATATATCTCTGGGAATCCATTGATATCGAGCTTGAATGAATAGTCACCAGAAGATGGGTCATTGCTGGTTTTCCACGAATTTAAGTACCTGTAAGAAAGGCGCGAAAGCAATTTAATTAATTACTAGAGATTGATGAAAATGGAGAAGAGGAAAAAAACAGAGAGAGAGAAATTAGTCAGCATTCTTGAATCCTGCAATGTAGTGCTAATGTACCATCATTGGTTTCGCAATGCACATTTATATATAATGTATATATTTTGTTTTGAATCACGTGTGTTCATGTATATATATGTGTGTGTAATTTTAAGTATTTATAGTTATAAAAAAATTGAGAATTTATGTAATAGTATTTCAATAACATCTAATAATTTTTCGATTGAATGAATTGCACTCAATATCTTGCCAAACATGTTTTTGGAAATAGGCCTGTTTTCGAGCCAATTCTGTTTTAAATTCTATATTTCAAAATTTAAATTATCATGAGAATTTATAAAAGTATTTAAATAATAATATACATAATAGATTTTTACAAAAAGATAGCGTGTAAATTCGCATAAAGAATCAAAATAATAATTCATTAAAAAATAATTCTTTATGAGAATTGAGGTTGGGCCGGACTCACACACCTGCCTCTAACTCGTTTTTTGAATTTTTTAAAAATTATTTTCCAAATCCAATTTAAGTTTTGAAAAAGTCTCCGAATCCGAATCATTCGGGCAGAGTTTAAGCCGATAACTGTCAAATTAAATAGTATCGATATAAATACTAATCGCAACCACCGCGCCACCATCGGCCACCATATCTACCGTAGCCACTAGTACTTTTTTTTTATTACGGGATTGCAATCCCGCAGGGCTTGTTTGTTAGGGGGTCCATAAAAATGTTCAATCTTATTATCTCGGATGACTATAGGGATTTTTCATATTCGAGATTCATTTACTTCCTGGATATCATAATTGGAGATTATTTTATTTCTTCGCAGGGGAATAAAATTATCCTACTCCTTCTTATATTCATATTTTATCTCTCTATTCTCTTTATAAAAATATCATTATTAATTACGGAAAATACTATTATCAATTACAAAACTATCCTTCACTTATTCGTTTCTACTATATATTTTAAAAAAAAAATATTTTATAACTATTCATGCATCTATAATAAAATTACTTTGTTATTTTACCTTTAGTACTATATCTATCATTTGTTTTTTAAAAGGTGAACGCTAACAAATAGGTGGTTGTAGTTCCACCCAATAAACCTTTTTTTTAGAAGACCTCTTCCACCAACGTAAGGGAAAAAATATCAATGCCCGAGTCAAGATTTATTGTATTAAATACAGCTTCGATCAGAAATAATAAGAAATTTAATGATAATAAACAAAGTTGACCTCAAAATATAAAATAAAACTAACACATCCATTTAATACTGCTTATTAAATCAGTTTTTTAAGATTTTTCTTCTCCAATACCATTAAATTTTTTGCATCTTGATTTTAAAAAAAAAAAACTATTTTTTCCCATCTTGATGGAAAATTTCAAAAAGTAGAAGAATTGGCTTGTTCAAAAGAAATACCAACAAAAAAGTAATAACCAAACGAACACTTGCCACGTCATCAACATTTTATACATTAAACAACGAAGGATAATGTTTGAAAACTTCCGAGGAAAGAGACTGCAATGTATAGAATTTAAGGAAAATACTGATCATCACTTGTGCCATGTTTATTAGAAGTTAAAGGAGTGGCATAAAATTTGGACTTCGGATATGATAATATGAGTTGTTATATTGAGGTTTATTAGTGACTTTGGACTCTATATATGCATGATATCTAAGGTCCAAATTTTGTTGACCTGGAGAAAGATAAAATTTGAATACCCCTCTTCATATTCCCTTCTGTTTACGCAAATATCATTATTAATTACAAAAATATCATAATTACGAGAATATCATCCACATAATCATATATTTTATTTCTCAAAAAATACTCAAACAAATTATTTATAACTATTCATCATTCCATAATAAATCTCCTTTTTTACTATATCACTCGTCTTACTATATCAATCCTATCATTTTTATAATTTTTACTACTGATAAACAAGTCATTAGTAGCGCTTTTAAATTGTTTTTGGATAGAAAGGCATATAAAACATACAAATATAAGCAGAACTTTTTGGGGAAAATTTTGAGAAATTCATTGAGAAGCTAAATATTTTGGTATTATTTTTTCTTTAACAACTTAACGGCCATGCAATGGGCGATAATTAACATTTTACAAAAAATGTATGCCTCAAATATTGTTGATATCTTCAAGTAAATTTTGAGGTCTTACTACTTCAGCCTTTTATCCATTGGTTGAACGTAGACTTAGACTTGGACGTCCAGTCCACCAAAGTTGACAACGTCAGAACCTCGAGGGTCCGTTCATTAAACTCCCCAAACTTCAAGATTCGTAAGGTAAGATGATAGAATTATGATATGATTGTGTGAAATCTCATTGGTTTTATTTTCATGGTAATTCACTGAGTTTCATGTCACCTTGCGTGTTGGTGAAATTTGAGTTGCTAGAGGTGGATTTGGAGTGGCGGCACAATGGCGGAGAGGCGGCGAAAGGGTGGGGGACAACTAAATATGGTGGCTGGGAGAGGTGACCATAAAAAAACAAGGAATTCAAAATTCACTGAGAAGAAACTGGGGTTAAATAAATTTTCAAGGGGTTCAAATTTGTATATAACAAATATGGTTTTAAGTACCTGTTTAGGCCTGTTTTTGAATCCCAACCCAATTTCATGCCCGGCAATAGCGTGTCCGTGGGATAATCAAAGCTTTGCCACAGAAAATTCATGGGATCCGAATCATTCACAGAACGAAGAACGAAATTCCCAGAATCCAAAAGCTGCGCAACTGTGTTGTTAGAGCTCGTCTGATTGGATGACCAAAGGGGAGTTGAATTAGCTCCTTCAACGAGGACGACGTTTCCATTGCCGCTGATTTTTACGACTGCGGAAGAATTGGTAACTGGGTTGCCTCTGTTTCCAACCCAAACAACTGTTTGTTCTGGTAATTGCTTATACCAAATGCCGAGATAGAGGTTATTGGAAGAATTGTTTGGCGAGAAGAACCCCATCTCGAATACTTCACCGGCGGAGATGAGGGTTTGGCCCACCGTGAGTGGTTGTGTTGCTGTGATTGTGTCTAAAGCTGTGGCAGCGATTGGGTAGAGAGTCATGAGTATGGAGAAACATAAAACACAGCATCTCTGGAGAACTGACGTATTTCTCATTCTCTCTCTCTCTCTCTCTTAAGATGTGGGGTGTGCAAATAATCTCAACTTTAAAGACATTTGGAATTGTTTGTCTACGAAGCTTCTATAGTGTTCCTATTTCGTCTCCATATGTTATCTCCCGTTGATTTTGATTTCATTGATTATAACATGCATCACGATAAAGCGTAATAAAAATCACGAAAAGCCTAACAAATTAATACCAAATTAGTATCACAGAAATGGCTTGACTTTTACAATAAATAAAGGCATAACAATTTTTTGTTACATGATATTAATACTTTTCAAAATGACATACCATATTTAAAATCACTTATTTTAAGTTATCATTGTGATAAAATGGTCATGATATTTGTAAGAATCCGAATAATGTTAATTAATAAAATATTTTTCACGTATTTGAAAAGAGTATTTATATTAATATATATGATATGTGTGTGTACATATATGCACACATTTATAGCTACTCCATACATACACATACATGAATTTATCTATACATTTGGTCTATTTGGGCTGTAGTTATTATTGGATTCTTGAATTATGATATCCTGGTTAGAATCTAATTTAGTTAATTTGTTTGGATTGAGTTATTTTTTTATGTCTTTGGACCAAATTTAATGAAGTATTTTGTTTGGCTTTGGAGGACCAATTACGGAATTACCCTTGTAGGTGTCGAATATTTGGACTAAATTATTTATGCTAGTATTTTGTCATTGACAATAACCCAAAGAGTTTGAACGGTCAAGTGATTTGGCTAAATTTTGGATCTTGTTCCCATAACTTCTTCGTGAACATTATTGGACTCTGTTATTACAACTCGATATTTCAAATCACGTCGAGTGTTGATTATTGGATCTTGTTCCCAACCCATACTGAATCAAATAATACCACACGTTGCATTCATGTTTTATGTGCATACTTGAGCTTCGACCTATCGTGACTAAATTGTTGTTCAATTGATTGTTGAACCACTTGGGTTGTGACGATATTAGACTTAGTTTGGACTTAGGGTTCTGTGAACACTTTTGTATGCAATACATGATAACATAGTCCTAGGTGACTAGAACATTTTGGCTTATAACCCCTGAGATTATGGTCTGTATTTGTGATGTCTTAAATCATTTTATGACTTGAGCCGACCTAATGTGTTGAGCATATTGGTGTCTTGAACCGTTTTGCGTCTTGGGTCACATTATGTCTTGAGTCGTGTCATATCTTCACTTGAGCTATGTCTTGAGTCGAGTTATATTCTTTAGCTATGTCGTTTCCTCTTTCATAAAGTCTAGTTATAGTAGAAGTGAAGTGAAGTTTAGGGAACACTTGGTCTAGAGCATAGGGATTGTGATCATAACAAACGAAAACATTATGAATATGAGAGATAATGATTGTATAGATTTAACATGACGTGATAATTAGCATGACCATTGATTTATGTTATCGGTGTCATGTTCATTAGTTAACATTCGGATTTTGATGACCTCGTTGTTTTAGTGACATCATAATTAACATGCTCAATTGATGTTCTATAACGTGGTAATTAAGAATGTTTATAACTATATGATTTGAAGATATGATTCAACTTGGGATTTCACTTGGACTTATGAGATTGATTGTACGACTTCATTTTAGATTTCAATCTCATTTATTTTCTTACATTTATGTGTTATTAATTTTAAATATTTGTGCATCCTATATTTTATTGTTAATATGAATTGCGGTATAAAGGTAGGATTATATATGCACCGAGCTTCGTAGCTCATAGTATTACTTTCTAGCCATAGTATTTCACGCAAGATATTAAAGACAAGAGTGAAGACCTGGAATATCTGACTGACAACAATGCCGGGAACGAAGATTTCATTGCTCTTTAGTTTACGTAATGTAGATGCTATTTATTTTTCTATTTTAAAAGTTTTTAAGCTGTAAATCATTTTTTGTACAAGGCTTTACTTTTATATTTCATATTTTGTAACCTGGCTTGTACTTCTACGTATATTCATTCTAATAAAATGACAAACAAGTAAATTCTTGCAAGCTCTTTTATTAACATTTCCGATATTTAGGGCGTTACAATATTCAACTCAAAAGGGTATAACATTGACCTCAAAAAGCATAACATTCACCATGCTTACGATAAACAGGATGCATTATAGTGATGCTCCCACGACACTAGGTGGCATTGCTTACTAGTACTATCGACCAATAGATTATCACAACACAACACACATTATGTGAGTCGACATTTCTTATTTTCCACAATCCAACAAAAATGTGTGATAGTGCCTCATCGGAAAATTTATTGTTGCGTTATTTATTGGAATAGTATCACATTTTATGGTGTCTTTCTGAACTTACTATATTTATAGTTGTCTTTATTCATTTGTAGTTCCTAATCAGAGTATCATGTAGAAATACTTACGTAATACTTTGTGACTATTAAGAAATTATCAAAAAATATGACATCACATTTGACGGTATCTTACAGAATTTCCCGTAACTATGGCCATCTTTCTTCCCAGACTGTCAATATTTTCAGCATTCCTTTCCATTGTTCTCTCAACTTTCTAGCATGCAAGTCTGAAAATTATGTAACATAAATTATATTTTTCAAATAATGATATTCACCATAAAATTATATTGGACTAAATAAAATAGAGCATTAAAACTTTTAAATTAATTGACAATAAAAAAATTATAAAATTTAATAATTTCCAAGGGACAAAATGCAATCTAGGACATAGCCAAAATGAACAATCATAAAATGCCTTTAAAATGCTTGAAACATAATCATTGGCATTGGAAATAAATATTTTTATTAAAAATAGCATTGTATAGCTTGTTTTGAGATTAATTATAATAAATTAATAAAAAGATAAAAAAAATTGCGTACAGATCGAGATTTGAAAAGTGTCTCATGTACATGGCTCGGAATGTTAGACCAGTATACTTGATATTTAGAGTAATACGATACACAGTTATAAGTATCCCGTTTTGACTCTAGCACCAATTCATCTTGTATGCATATACTATCTGTATAATAGTATCATAAAAATTACGTATTATATTTGTCCAAAAAATGAATATGATCATACGTTATATGAGATTCATAACCTTGCTAGGTGCATATAACAGGTTTGTTCCCCCTAGGTGGGTCATGCCTAAGGTCGATTACACTCTGTTAAGCTGACCATCCTCTTATAACACTTATGGGGTGTTTGGGAGTCTCTTTTTTGTATTTTCTCATTCTTATTTTTAGATTTTAGCTGTTTGAGAACCACATTCTCATAATGAGTTCTGCTGAACTCATTCTTCATTTTGTATTTTAAGAGCAAAAACTTAAAAGGAGATCTAGAGCTCCTTTTTGTATTTTCATCCCCATTTTCTATTATACTATTTTTGCAAGATGCATTATGCACATTTTTTTTCAAACACTCTTTCCAAATTCAAAACTCACTCTATCTATAATCCAAAAAGCCAAAAAACCTAAAATGAAAAGTTAAAAAAAGGCTACCAAACACATCCTTATTGGATACGAATAATTAAAATATTGGTCACATTTAGCTTCACAATTTAAACATATAATTTCTCAAAATCAAATGTATTGTCTATGTCTTTAAGGGGAAAAGATGATATGATAATCAATTATCTATATGTATTGTATATGTTTTTAAGGGAAAAAGATGATATGATAATCAACTATTCATATATATTCAATCAGAGCATCAAATGAACGAACTTTTGGCTAAAACCTGAGTCCGAATTTTTCGAATCACACAATTAGTCTTCTAAGGAGTCAACCGAGTCCGTGCAACCCTAGTTATTTACAGTTATTTATTGCACAACAAGAGGCAGGGCCAAAATTTAAATTAGTGGGATTAAAATTTTAATAAATAATAAATAATAATTTAAGACGTACAAAAAATCTCTGAAAGAGTGGTAAAAATATTCAAAATATATACAAGAAAAACTCTGAAAATGCAAGAAAAGAGTTACAATTTTAGTGCAACGAGACGTACGTTTTTTCAATTTAAAAAACTTTGAGATAATTTTATTTATGTATATGGTGTTTGGCAATATTATCATTTTTTGTAGGAGCAATTTTATTTATGTAGTTATGACATTGAAACAAGAAATAGGAATGTTGTAAATTTGATGGAGGGCAAGTGACCCCATGCCATAGGCCCACACATAGCTCTGACATGTGCACAACACCCACTATGATGCAAGTAATTATTCTGTAATTTTGGGACACTGTGCGGTGCTCAATATCCTCAATAATCAAATATTTTTATGAGATATATAATTATTTAATATTGAACACATAAATATTTGATGGTATAAAGTGTTGCGACACGTGACGGTATCTCACATCTAGCATGAAACACCTGGTAAAGTCTGGGCGGCGGAATTTATGTATAACTTTAATATTGATCATATTAAACTACATCAAATGATGAAATCCCCTAAATCTTATGACTACATTTTATAAATAAATATATTAACATCTCCTCTATTACACAAAATTAATTGTATATGATAATATCATTTCAAATTTATGGTAAATACGTTTAGATGAAAAGGTGTTCTCGCAACTGATTCATCAAGATTCATTCAGAATTTTTTTAAATTTGGTCCAATTAAGAAGATACGATCATTAAGTTATTTTGCCGGTAAATTCAATACTAACTTACTTGTTCTTATTTTTATAAAAAGCGAAGCACAATGTCAATATGTTTAATAAAAAATGAAGCACTTCCAAAGATAAATAATTTTATTATGATTGAATTGTTCTTATTTGGATTGCCTTCGAACACTCCTCCCTCTATTTTAGTATGAACCCGTTTTGAATGTCTGCGCATCCATCTTAATTTCAATTCTAGGTGATTTGAAGAAGTAAAATTTTGTAAGATTTCATAAGCTAAATTTGGGATGCTTTCCACAGCAAATTTTAAACACCAATTTCCACCTTGTGCAACAAAGGCTACCAACTTTGATAAAATTTATTTTATAACCTCTCAGAAACCAACTTTTTCATAATCCAAAATGTATTACACCAACTAAACAATAATAAAATTTGAATGGGTTAGCCTCTACTTCAAAAAAATATATATATGTACACAAAATCTTCCATGTTCAGATTTGAATACAGATGTGTTCAAAATCGTTTGATGCACGTGCACAGAACTTACAAAATAATGAGAGATCCACGTACATTCAATGATTCTAGACACATTTGTGTCCAAATCCGCCCACGAAAGATTGTGTGTGTAGCACTACTCTCCAAAAAAATCATTGAAAGTTAAATACACATTAAATACAAAGATGGGTGTCCTTTATTTAACAAAGGAACTGCATTATTTTGTTGATTCTTTCGTTTCAGTAGTCTTATTCTCCCATCAACGAACCCATTCTTTTTTCTAAATTTACTTGTTTTATACATGTAGTAGTTTCCGCTATAGTTGGATATTTATGCCCACCAGGAAATCCCCTTAATCTTAGTTCACCTTCAATTTCATACACTAGCTAGACAATTTGAATTAAATTATTATTTTTATCTTCTGGGTTTTCTAACCTTTATTTAGCTTTCATGTCAAAAATTTTACTTTTGTAGGGGTGAATTGAGCATTCACGAATCACGACCTATCCTGATAAGACGAGGATCAACAACCGGCCAATAAGATTAGCTCTCTCAGGCTACGTTTATAAAATAGTCTGGAAATTTTTCAACAATAAACTTTTACAATATTTTGAAACATAACTAGAGTTGCAGAAGTATAATTGAAAATATCTAAGGAAATTGACAATAAGCATAGTACAACCTTTCAAGATAAAGTTTTATAAGTTAGAATTGTTGATTCTGGCTAAACACGGCTCATCCGGAACCAAATTATACTCTAAAATACATAGCACGTAAAGCATGTAGGAAGAACAATAACCAATACAACACCTGAGCACTAACACCACCATTATTGTCACCTAAAAATAATATTAATTTTATAAAAACGTCATTAACACATAGTTAGTGTGAGAACAAATTATGTCAAGTTCACAAGTTTGCCATGCATGAATTAGTCATATTATCATTTCAAATTCAATCTCTATGTTGTAGTTGTAACCAAGCTTCTAGATCACAAACAATATCTGATCAATCTCTTTTAGAGGTTCAAGGTCTTCGTTAAAGCTAGGTGTCAATGCACTTATACAATTTGTAGCACATTTTTCATATGATCGTTCATACCGCTTGTTTAATTTACGATTGTCAATCATGCTTAAGGACCTGCCCTATGTAATGATCTGTTTCTGTCTTATACAATATTGTCCACTTTGACAGTTCATCCCTGAATTTTTCTAGGACAAGCACGCTTAATTGTGAAGTTCTATTTGGTTTTGACGCCCTCACAGCTTTAAAAACCTTGTACAAGGTAGGGTCATGATCTATTATAAATATCATCAAACTTACATCCACAAAGCAATGTAGGACTTTTGACCACTCATCTAAACGTCTACTAAAATTTTTCCTCCTGAATAGTCAGCCTAACAGTTGGCACACAGCATGGCTAGGGTGCCAGACCGTAGATATCTAAATAATCAATGTGATGTCACTAGTAATGATTACTTTGGCAATGATCTATCCCTTATGCCTCCCTCCCCACTATTCAGAAACCCCCCAGCGAGCCAAGTTTTACCATTCGAACAGTATATTCCATGATCATATCTTCGTATTCATGATCTTTAATTGTAGATTAACCCCTAGCTTATGTAAACATATAAACGTTTCATAATTCAAACTCAATTCATGCAATCATGCTTTGAATCCGTGTGCATTTCATCCTGGTTTATCAAACTATTATACTTGTTTTGAGGTTACCGTGCTTATATATCGTAGTTTTTATATTTCAAGTTGTCATGTTTATACATTTATCATAGGCTTAATCAAAATATATATGCTATGTAAATCAGGCAAACTGCAAATCATTATTGACATGTATTCTCATACTAAATGATCAAAATCAATATACTTGTTTCGAAGCAAATATGCTTATATGCCAAAGTAGTAAAAGCCTTGTTCAAACATAATTCACTTATTAATCATGTTTGCAAAACATATTTTCAAAATACAAGTAAAAGTGGTATAACAAAATTCATCTTGTAAATGTCACATAATTCGGTTTCTCAACTTATTTGTTCTGATGAAGGCTCCTATATTATAAAATGTAGCATCTTAATATTCATCTTAAGTCTAAACTACTCATTTGTGGCATAGTCTCACATGTCTTATGATCTGAACGCTCATGTTCAACACATCAAAAGGTATGACCAAAATAACCCATCATTAGAGATATTTGGTAACAATTTCTTATTCACAAATTAAAGAGTATGACCATATTGACTTATGTACCCATATATATATTCTTACTACTTCCACTAATGTGGAACAAGTGGTTCTTTCTCATTCTCCAAAGAACACGTAGAGACATTTGGTAATAATTTCTTATTTCACAACTTGAATATTTTTAACAAACTAGATACCCTAGCTTAATCTTCTCACATAGACAATCAAAATGATAAGTGAAACCATCCCGTTCAACTTACAGGAACCACTTTAAATAGAGCTTAAAATTTGCTAAAAAAATGTAACAGTTTCCCACAAACATATAATTAATCCACCCCTCTTATGTCCTCACAAATTTCATATTTCAAATGGTCTTTTTTCTCTATATCAGTATCTATGAAATGAGACAAGGTGCAAAAGTTGAAAATGTATTTAATGTATAAGTAGCTTCAAGCTAGTAACTCCATAAAATTTTCAGTTGGGACTCGAGAAAAAATTTGACTGTAATGTTGCACACATCAAACAGTATGTTATCACATAGTGAAACAAATAATCATAATTACTCGTGGGAGTAATGGATTGGGAATGTGATGTTGCATTGTTACAATAATATAAATGACGTGATTTTGGTATTACTTAAAAAAATTTGACAAGATTTTAAAAAATATATAATTCTAATTAAATTTTAAACAATTATATCATTTTCCATATTATACCACTGTTGTACTATATAGATCTGGTCATGCTCAAATGGGCCCATCTCAGCATTTAATTCCCATTTTGTTTATGTCAAAAACAGCAACTCCAGTTAGTTCCAACCCTCCAAAGTTATTGTCACCAACTTATAACAAAAAGCCCAAAGCCCAAATGAGTCCACTTCAGACCATTTTCACTGGCAAATACGAAACCCATATACTTTTAGCATCTTGAAATTTGAACAAAGTACTTGAACTTAACTAAGTTAATTTTCATTTACAATTGGGTTTTTGATTTAATTTGTGTGCATCTCGATTAATCAGAGAACTCTTGAGTTAAAAATTGAGCAAACCTCCTGTGGTCCCAACATTCTTTCAACTGGTAGACAGAATACGATCTGACAGTTTCGGAATAAGCTCTTTATTTGTTGTCATGTTTCAATAGATCAATTTATTAAGTAATATTGTTTAAAATTTTGATAGTTTTATTAAGATGTAGATAGTAGGGTTTGTCTGTTGTATTTTTCATCTTCTTCATGAATACTTACTCTAGCATCTTATGTCATTTATTTATAATTTGGGGCCACCCAAATTTATTGAGTTTCCTTGCATTGACAAATCATTTAAGAAATGAACAGTTGCACAATCAGTATTTTAACTTTAAAGGAAAATATTTGGGATATTATAGTTCATCTAGCTGTCAAATGCTCGTCGTATTTTTCACCATTTAAGAGGTTAATGCATCCGTTGAGAGAGAGAGAGAGAGAGAGAGAGAGAGAGAGTTGATGCATACAAGTCATAATTTTAAAATCATTGCAGAGTCTTAAAGGATTAACATTGCTTAATCTCTTGTTATTATTGAAATTCAGGGCATGTTATACATGTTTGGTGGTTGGATTTGGCTCTAATTCAGATTGGATAACCCATAGCCTCTTTCCCTGACTTTTAAGCCTCGACTTGATCCAAGACTTATTAAGTATATTGGTCATTTTTGTCCTATAAATTCATGCATTCTGTACAAAATTAAAGGCAGAGAGAGAAAATATAGAATTAGTAGTGAGTTTGTGAGTTCAGTAAAATTTTATAAGCTCTTCCGGAAGAAAAATTCTTCTATCGGTGAATGTACTCAAATTTTAAGAATAATATTAACAGTTTTGTTTCTTTGTGATTGGGGGTGTGTTTAAAGTTTTGTTCTTTGAAGCACAACAATTCTGACAAGATGTTTACATCTTCTATAAGTGTACTTGTTTATATCCATGTTTTAGTGTGCTCAAGTATTAATTCACAACATCCAATAAGACACTAAACACTAGTAACAAAAATCACAAATTTTGGTACACAGACCAAATACAAATGTGTGTGGAACCGTTGGATGCGTGTAGGGCCTTTGAATTCTTGAGGGTCTCACGTGTATCTAATCAGATGTGTTTGGATGTGTCCGTAAGGTCTGCGTACATTACTCTTAACAAAAATTAAGCATTTGGGCTCCTGTTATGCATTGTGTACGATAAAAAATTGTGCGTTAAAATGACATCGTTTTAGCACATAAAAAACTGCCCAAATAATCGAGCATCATTCAGGCAGTGTTCAGACAAATTTTTGTGTACAAAAATAATATCGTTTTGACACACATCATGTCTTCCTATACGCACCACACAAAATCCACGTCCCAAAAATCATGCACAATCATATCCCAATTTAACAACTACTGTTGTATAAAGTCGATGTGACTCAGTCATTAGGCTTCTTAGCCTACTGTTCAAGAAGATACCAAGAGACTAGCAGTTGTTTCCAGACTTCAGCTGTTCGACAAACTAATAAACTATGTCT
The DNA here is from genome assembly GCA_014822125.1 of Arbutus unedo. Taxonomy (NCBI): domain Eukaryota; kingdom Viridiplantae; phylum Streptophyta; class Magnoliopsida; order Ericales; family Ericaceae; genus Arbutus; species Arbutus unedo. The sequence goes on along the minus strand of JABCMJ010026068.1, from coordinate 5,247 downwards.
CCTTTTGAAGGTCAATCTCCTGATCTGAAACTTTTTCGAGAGAGAAAAAAAGATAAGAGAAAGTTCACTTGCACAATTCTCGTGCACAAATTTGAAAAGAGATGTGTCCGCAACCGGCATTCACATAAAATTCATAATTATTACATGAATTCTACATGTATCAAATGATTTCGGACACACTCGTATTTGAATCTATGCACGAGAGTATGTGAAAAGACAATCATCTACCAATGACAGCACTAATTGTCAAATCATTTGAGGATGGAATATCATTGCCTCCCTTGCCCACATCTATGTCACCAGATCTTCTCATTGAATTGAACGTGGGTTGCCTAGGCATTGGCAATATTGTGGCGTTTTCAATCTCCAACATCAACACCACAGATGACATAGTTGGCCTGTGAATTGCTGAGTCCTGAACACATAACATGGCCACATGTATGCATCTCATCACTTCATTTTCAGAGCATGAACTTTTAATGGAAGGATCAATCAGCTCCATTGCTCTTCCCCCATCCCATAGATTCCATGCCTGAAATCATTCCAAAACTAAAAATACAAATTTGTTCGGGATCACATTAGTATCTATTTTTTTTTTTTTTGGAGAAATGTTAGAAACACAAATGTTCCGGATATATCCGGACACAAATATGTCTAGAATCGTTGGACACGACGTGTCCGGAACATCTGTATTCCAGGATTTTTTCTTTTTTCTTTTTTCTGTCGTGTTCAAATGGGATACGAAAACGAGAACATAAAACATAGCAATTACACAAGAAACTAAGAGAGAAGCAAAAAACAGAGAAATAAACTTACATATCCCATGATGTTTGAGTATTCAACTGAGCGAAAGCTGCTATTCCTCCGGCCACTTACAATCTCTAGAAGTAATATTCCGAAACTATAGACATCGGACTTGACAGAAAATAGACCTTCCATTGCATATTCAGGAGCCATATAACCGCTGCATTTGAAAACATTAGGAGAAATCCAAGTGAAATTTTAAGTAGGGAAAAATCACTAATCTTTTGTAGGTGCAAAACACTTTTAACTTACTATGTGCCAACAACTCGACTCGTGCTTGCTTCGTTTTCGTTTCTCCCAAACATTTTAGCCATCCCGAAATCAGAAATTTTCGGGTTCATTTCTTCATCGAGCAAAATGTTACTGGCTTTTAGATCTCTGTGTATTATCCTAAGTCTTGAATCTCGGTGAAGATAAAGGAGTCCGCGGGCAATTCCTTCGATAATTGTGAAACGCTTTATCCAGTCTAATTTCGCTTGGTTACTCACATCTGTCATTTCGTAAAGTTTAATTACATTCTACATGTACGGTTAACAAGAAAAAGTAACAAAAAAAAGAAGTCAAAATAAACTAACCAAAGAGAAATTTATCCAAGCTTCTGTTAGGCACGTATTCATAAAGCAACATTCTTTCATCACCCTCAATGCAGCACCCCAAAATTCTTACTAAATTTCTGTGCTGTAATTTTTTAATTAAAATAATCTCATTTTTGAACTCCTCCAAACCTTGTCCAGACTTTCTGCAAAGCCTCTTCACTGCTATTTCTTCTCTCCCTGGTAGCATTCCCTGGAAAAATAAAATTAGTATTAGTTTCGTCTCAATACATTTGAATTTTTTTTCTATCAATTTTTTTTTTTGGCCAACGAGGGTGTTTTGAACTTTGGACAGAACAGGAAAATCTACCTTGTAGACAGGGCCAAATCCACCTTGTCCAAGCTTGTTTTCATCAGAAAAATTGTTAGTAGCAGCTGCTACATAACTAAAGCTGAACAGCGATAGCTCTTGTCCATTTCGTTGCTGACCGACATCAATGCCAAGCTCATTCGACCCTGAAAAATCTGTCGAAAATTCTCTACTTCTCGAATTAATCATTGCGATTCGATTGCTTGAAATTCGAGCTTTTGAACGTGTTTTGAACCTCCAAAGTAGCCCAATAGATACACTGACGAAGAATACTCCCATTACCGCAATTGCTATTATCAAAAGCTTCGAAATCTTCCTTTTGTGACCTAAAACTTGAGAGAAACAAATAGAGTCATTTCATTGTTAGAATCAAAATCTACTTCTAGAATCCATGTTCCAAGATTTCATACTTCACCTTCAAAAGGTTTTTTTTTTTAGTAACAGAAATTCAGGTAAACACGAAAACATTTTCTGAAATAGACATCAACAACAATCGAAGTGTAAATCCAAGGTACCTAATTCAGAATGAGCAACGCGAATGAACAGATGGTTTCCACCGTCTTCGAACTGCTGAATATCGACCAAATTCTCACTCCACACCATGCAATTGATACCGCTTACAAACGCATACGCGTGACACGAACAATTCATGAAACACTTCTCTCCACATTCGTCGATTTTCTCTGCCGCCAGGAAATCAGCAAAATCCGGCAACTTTGCTCCCTCGATCTTCAAAAACCCGTCTGTCGATTCCCCGTCCGCAACACCATCTCCGCTACTATTACGTCCGCTACTACTATTTCCACACCCTAAATTTGTCCTTCGAACACACCCACCTGACCAATTTTCTCCCTCCCATTCATCCACATACTTAGGTACAAACCCTTTAATGCAGCTGCATATGGGTTTTTCCATCACATTACATATCCCAAAATCACCACACCTATTATACACCTCACAATCGTTACTCGGCTGCGATTCCACAGTGCTCCATCTGCTTGTACCTTCATCCCACATCAACTGCACTTCACTCCCATCCCATCGTATCCGAAATCTCACAAGATCGGAAGCGTTTGATAATTCGTACGTAAAATATGGCGTATTGTTTCCCTCGGCAACAAGCTTAAAACCATACAAATAGCGTGCCTTCATCGTTGGAACACCGGTGAAAATTAGTCCATTCCAGTGCCCGCTTCTCCAATGCCGGTTTGAACCATCCCATATTACAATCTGTGGCGACACACGTGTATCCACCCCCATTGTGTATTTTCCAATAGAAGTATCGTTTTCACCTTTCCAAGACGTGAAAACACGATTTTCATTCGATTGGACATTGATATGGACTTTCATATCTGGGAGAAACGTATCGGTTGATTCGTTAAAACTCTCCCAAAACGTGATTTTTTCTTGATCACCTACGCTTTTGCTGCTCGAAAGAATTAGATTCCCGGTGTCCATGAGGATCGCGGTGGAATTTGAGTTCATCGTTGCCGCCGGGGAATTACTTGACCAGACTGAATTCCCAAAACCGTCTATAACCATTAGATTGCCGGCGTTTCCAATCATTAACATTCCAAATTCACCCGAAATCGGATTTTCTCTGTTTGCTACCCAAACAACTGATTGGATTGGTATTTTGTTGTACCAAATTCCCACATACCGGAACATCGAATTTCCGGGACTAAAGAAACCAAGAACAAATTTTTCGCCTGCAGACACAATTATTTCACCATCCCTAATCAATTGCCCCTGTGAAATACTGTTACCTCCATTACAGAACAAGGAAAAACAATAGAAAACAGAAACGAAAGAGGCGAAAAAAATGGTTTTTCGGATTCCGGCTCTAATTTCCATTTTCCCAAACAAAGGATTTGCAGAAGTTTTTCTGGGAAACAGAAACAAATTTGAAGAAGTGGGCATCATTTTCATTGAAATTTTAATGTGAAGTCTAAAACGATGACCTGAATTTTGTGCTGAAGATTCTTTATTGACTAGCCCCACTTTTCCACTGTTGTCTCTATTGAAAAAGCAACAAAACAAATTGAGGGGCTGGATTTTGATGAGTCTTGGAAAAGAATATGGGTTCCTCAGTCTGGAACCATTTAATCTTAAAATGTAGGTGACATTTATTTGTACCCAATTTGGAAGAAAAACAAATGAATATAAATGCAGTGCATATCTGTGTAATCTTCAGGCATTGGAGATAAATATCAATGTATTTTGGGTTGATTTAGGTAAGATTGTCTTTGCAAATTAAGTTGACCAGTCATTTATGAATCAGGATGCAATTAATGCAAATATTGAGTTTGAAGAATACACTCATTTACACCTAAATTCTTGATGGAGGTGATTAGTAAATAGGGAAATCCAGTTGGATCATTCAAATTCTTGATTATAACACATGATTATGAGTATCTCCTTGGACTTCAACATTTATTTTGAGATTTTCTTAAGAAAAAGTTGCAACGTCTGAATTTGAAGTTCATCTTCCAAATTTAAGAAATCTGCTTTTTTGGATATGAATACGATGTACTTTGACTACTCTGTTATGATATGAATTCCTCGAAATTATATCATTTTAATTATATGTATTTTGATAATAATTTACGTCATGAGTTATAAAACGATGTAACTTCGAGGGCAAAATTATGTCATTTTACGTGCATTATACATACACTACACGGTGGGATTTAAATTGGATCTTATATTGCTTGGATTTTAAATGGACAAATTTTTTAGGAGAAAGTTCACCAACATCCTCCAAGGTTTTGGAATTTGATTTTGTTCACTCTTGGGTGAACATTATTTTGACAATAAGAGTAGGACTTATGCTCTCTCAATCCATAGGAGTGAATGCAATCTTCATCCTCTTTAAATAAGGGTGAATAAAATTGCATTTACTCAACGTTTTATCTTGCTATTGACCCTTCCTTCGCCTAAATGAACTGACCTTTCTCTAAGGATGGATCCACATCGAGTCAAGTGGGGTCACTGAATCTCTCAATTTTTCAAAGTTTGTATTTTTGTTAGAGACGTGAAAATTAATTAATAATCTTGACCCCATTAAAACTATGATATTGTCCAAAGTATTTCACTTCAAATATAAAAATTAGCCCAAATATTTTACTTATTGTATAAAATTATACTAACTATTTCATCGAAAAATAAAATAATAATTTTTACTATGCAAATTGTACAAAAAAATTATTCCACATTGAAAAAAAATTAACTGATGAATAATATTTTACACACGTATATAATTAAAAAAATATCTTAATTTTTTACTTAACGAACGACCTTTTCTTATATTTTTTAAATAAAAAAATTTATTGAGTAATATTTTAAATTAATATATTATGTAATTTTATTTAAAATTTTGACCCCTGTCACGCTCACAAATTTAACATAAATAAAATTTCATATTATAACTGGAATTCTCACAAGTGACACCAATTACCCCAAAATAAGTGTTAGGGAACCCAAATGTTCCAGGTCTTATCGGTTTACAAAGTCACTTCGAAAGTTACATTGGAATCAAAA
>JABCMJ010026066.1:0-14953 GCA_014822125.1 Arbutus unedo | reverse complement strand
TCGGGTCGGAACTGGCTAATTGTGCCGATAAGGGGCGGATGCGCCGATACAATGGCCTTGGGCCGATGGCATAAGTGCCGGTGGCTTATAGCCTATCTCTTAGATTTAAATGTTGATTTATCAGTTTTCCTTTGAAGAATTGTGTTGGTAGATTAGTGTTCTACTCCTATGAATTGCATCTATGTCTCACATACTCCTGGAATCCATTTTGGATTCCAGTTTTGCAGGTATAGAATCGGTGTCCACTACAAGTTTAGTCATGCATGTACCCCGCTCGAGAGACACGGGTCGGGTTATGGGTTCTTTGTGGATAGCAGTAGTTTTTTTTTTTGGCCACGGAATCCTATTTCTAGGTCTTGTACTTGGTTTGTTTAACCTTATTTTATGTTCTTTTACGTTTTTTTTTAGACTTCTGCTGTACATCGTAGGATGTTTCCTTTTTTTTTTTAGTTATGCATATTATGAGCTGCTTTATTTATTTATTTTTATCTGGTTTGGATGATGGATTAGTCATGTTAGTGCGCTTGTCACGTGTCGTGTCGGATGGACCAATTGGTGTTATTCCGGGACGGGGTGTGACAATTTCCCCAAACAATACGAAACAGGTAAAACTCTATCTTGATTTTATTTTTCCCGACTAGCAAACGCGCCTCCAAATTAAACTGAATCGACTGCTGAGAAGAGATTTGTTTTGAGTACCTTCGGAATGTCGAGAGCATCGAGAACTGCGACCATGTCATCGACGAAATCAATCAAGAAGGAATTTTCGGGCTCGGGTGGCGGGTCGGATAGCCCATACCCTCTGTAATCGGGTGCTATCGCCCGGTAACCTGCGTTAGCGACAGCGATCATTTGGTGGCGCCAAGAGTACCATATTTCTGGAAAGCCGTGCAGGAACATCACTGCCGTGGGACCCGTTCCGATCTCAGCTACGTGGAGCTTCAGACCATTCGCTTCGACGTACCTGTGCTGTATTTGATCCATTGTGTTGAGAGAGAGAGAGAGAGAGAGAGAGAGAGAGAGAGAGGGAGACAGAGAGAATTTAGGTTGAGGTCCAGTGTCCGGTGATGTTGTCGTTGCCGTTCTCCTAGGAGTAATTATTGAGTAGTAGGCGGTGCCTCAGCCCTCCCATCGCACATTGATACGAGTCTACACACGGATAGCAAGTGTTTGGGACTCACGTTAACGTGGACTGAGAAAGGAACTTGAAGACTTGTGCATTTCTCTATCTAAATCAAGATAATTTCGTATGAACCATGTCTATCATCTAACTTCGTCCAACATGATATAACAATATTTTATGTTAAAATAATATGTTTTAATAGAATTAATGTTGTTATCTCAATAATTTCGTATGTATGATATCTACTATCTAATTGGAATTGGAGAGGTTATTGCGTGCCAAAGCGATTGGTAAAACACTAATAAAAAATTATTCGGTCAGTATTTAATTATTCAGACAGTATTTTGCACGATAAAAAGACTCTGTTTTAACATGCAACGCATCTAACTGTGCGCAATGCACAATAAAACCTCTCTGTTCTCATCTAACTTCATTGAACATGGTAGAGTAATTATTTTTTTCTGTCATATTTAAATATATTTTGTTAATATAAATGTTAGGTTAAGTTTTTTAATGAATAATAAATATATCAATATTATAAAATAAAAGACTTGAATTATTAAGTAGAATTACAATAAATTTTATTTTATTAGCAAAAAGATTATGTCTCCTTCTACACACTCATTTACATATTTTGCCCTTTTTAATGTGGGCCTGAAGTCACCCTATACTGCATGCTTGTAGGATTCTTTTCCCCTTTTAAATTAGTCCTTTAGACTGGTTGTTTGATTTTGACTTTAAGCAAAAGAGCAACAAAATTCAAGCCCACCAAAATAGAGTTAGAATATTTCAGCAAGGGACCAAATAGTAAAATCTCAAAATTTGAAAGTTTGATCAGTATAGTACCTTTTACGAGTCCAATTATTGTAGGCGTAATTTTTAAAGGTCAACCTGTAGTATGCATAGCTTTAACAAGATTCAAGCAAATGGTGAATTATGAGAGATTAACCAAATAGAAGGTACTCTTGTTAGATATTATCTGAATAATCCACTATCTTGCACGTTAGGGGAGTTTTTGTGTGTGGTTTCCTTATGATTATGGCAAAACTACATCAATTCAAGGGTGTTGGCATCTCTGATTATTTCATCAAATGGCTTGAGAGAGAGAGAGAGAGAGAGAGAGAGAGAGAGAGAGAGAGAGAGAGAGAGAGAGAGAGAGAGCAGTACATTCACATCTATCACAACTCAAAGCATAAAATCAATAAGCTAGTTTCCTCATTTAACAAGCTGGTACAACAAGACCAAGTTTTTAGCACCGAGTTGTAGGCCTAAAGCCACTACAATTTTTTTGGCCAATGGAAACGAGCAACAGTTACTCTGATTCCAAATGACAGATATATAGAGGTAGCCAAGAGGGTGAAACGGATTTGCCGAGAGCCTCCTAAAACTTGAAATCCTTTTTCTTCGACTTTCCCTCCTTTTCCTGCATTTTCCGTTTCCTCTTCTTCTCATTCTGCAAAATTTCACCTCATCAAAACAAATTTCTCCCCGCAAATACCAACAAATAAATACTGGAATTAGGAAGATTGTGAGAGACACCCACCTCAGCAACCATGTCACTGAAGTCCTCCCGCTGACTACGCTGCTTCTACTCCTCCCTTGCTTCCTCATACCTGTGATTTGCAAAAATAACATGGTATAAGTGCCCCATGGCTATTTTTCATGCTAAACTTGACTTTAGACCAACAAAGTATGGGGTTCCACTTACTTCGCAGGCAAGACATTATCCATAAGTTCCAACTCTTCTGAAAATAGAATGACACACAAAAAAACAGAGGAATTATATTTGCGGAACTGAGTTAACATGCGGTACAACACTTACCCAACCCGATATTAATGCAAACTTGCTTAATTGTAAGATTATTGACAAAACACATGAATGTAAAAACAATTTTAGCATGTCTGCACCACAGCTGTTAAACAGGTTATGGACGAGGTTACACTAACACTGTGTCTGGAAAAGTAAACATTAACGAATGTGTTTGCATGGTTAGAAAAATTAAAACATGAGGACACTATTGTCCAGAATAGATTCTCCTTTGATTCAGTACACAAAAAAATGTAGAACATTTTTCTTTTTAAATGTCATGTACAAGTAACTTCATGTCTTGACAAACGTGGGGGGTCATTTGGATTGTTACAATATCTACCAGAAGGTTTGAAACTGAGTCTTAAAACATGTTTAATCGAGTGCTAATTTCACCGATTTCATACTGGCTCAAGTGGTTACAACTGTAGCGGGTTCATGCATTCTTGTTTTAACAAGGAGGGAGAGTTCAAAACAATGTAAATAAGCCTCTGCCAGCATTGAAATTCGACATGAGTAATGTATGTAGTCCTTTACATTCAGAGAATGCAGTACCCTGGAAATCAAGTCTAATGAGCTCAGTTTAGGGAGTAAACCAAGAATTAATCTAACAAAAGACAAATGAACTCGATGTACTTCATTCATGTGTCCGTAACTTCTCCCAGTTGGAGATGCTATCTGCACTTGTATCTACTTCACTGCCTCATTATTTCCTATCTTGCCTTTAATTCTTAATTGTATTCCCTTACCTTTTAATCAGAAGGATCATACTCAGTTTAATTATTTCTCCTACTGGATTACGATAAAAATTAATCTACCAGTCTCAGTCACATTCTTTACTTTCAGTACTGTGAACATTATCAAGCACATAAGCCATATGCTTGTTCGGTCAGGATAAAGAAACCAGACGGGTTCAGTTTTTAAATTATTTTCATCCTTTTGTTACACTGACCAAATTGAGTACAGTTGAACAGCAGGATATTTCTGTGAAATAGCAGTTCATGAAATTATGAAGAAGTGACTGTTGCGTAATCAGATGCAAAATGGCTAATCTTGGAACCCCAGCCTGTATTCCTCAATAACACTTGTGTAGACACGGGATAGAATACAATTCTATACTAAAATCAGTCTCCACGAGAATGTCAACAGAATATATCACGTTTGCATACAACTCCTAAGGTAAAAAGTAATGAAGTTATAAAATCTGCCAAATTCACATGGAAAGAGAGTTATCATGCAGACGCAGCACTACATGAACCTTGGGGTAGTCAGGTGAATACCCTAAACTTAGAACAATATTACTGTATGTGTGATACTCTTTAAAGATGGTATGTCTTTGAACACCCTCTACCTTCCATGCTGAACCCTCTTCACATTAATTCCCCTCTTGTGCTCCTCTTTTTTAGGGCGATCCACTCTGTTCTTCTTGTTGCTGGAATAATCAACTTGGTTGTCGCTATTGCATACCGTTTTCATTTTACTGAGGGTAGAAGACTAGAAGGGCTTGATTGAGAAAAGAAAATGTAGAAGCGGGTGCAACAGTTGGATAGACGCGATTTTAAGAATCAAATAATTGTTAATGGTTCAAGGAAATTCCAAAGAAAAGCTAACATTGGAATCTGTAAAAATTGAACTAGACCAAAGAGTAGAATTTGTTGGTTAAATAGACTGTCAAATAGTAATTTGTACATAATATATTGTGTAAATGGCCAGAATGTCAGTTATTAAGAAAAAGCAAGACCTATGGTGTGTACCTCTTCTATACCTCCAATAATCAAGAAATATATTAAAAACTTCAAATTAGAGATTAAAATAAATCATCATCTTGAGTCAAATAAACTGATGAAGAGAGATCAGTTACGAGATTTCTTGACAAGTTTCTTTACTGACTACCCTGGCAAGAATTTCTGGAGCTACCACTGTCATATTGTACATTTATCACCAACTCACTCGGACCTATTTATAATCCATGCAAAGTATAGCATATATGTGCTTGTATGTATGGCCATAAACCTGGCATATCCTATCCTTCTTTCTTTTTCAGAATTTGACGAACTAACTGTATCATGTCATATCTGTACCCCTTCCCCATGTCCATGATTCATAGTTGAGCAATGAAAACCAGAGAGACTTTTGTTTCTGCGATTATCCTAAATAGAAGCATAAATGTAATAACTACTCATCTAGAGAAGCAGACTGCCGGAGGAAACTAAATACCAACCTCATATCGGCAATTACCAAAATAAATAGTTTTTGTATTGGTTTTAAGTACAAGAAACCATATCAACAACTCAACCACTGAAAGAGAATTAACAAAATTTCATAACTGGAAATCTAAGAACATCAAGTACTCTAGAAAGCATCACACAAATGAATTTGTCTGTCTACCCATATAAGAACTACTAATGCAATGCTCATACCTCAAACTCTTTTCCTTCATGATAAAGATCACCATGAGCCGTCAGCTTAGGCTTAGTTTGATATTTAAAGAATGCATCATCGAGAACCTGCAAACATGAACCACAGGAACATAAATGTCACCGCAGTGCCAAAATGAAGAAGCCCAGAAACAGATGCAAGTTATAAAACTAAGATTCGACATCAACCTGGTATACTTATGGCTAAGAAAGAGAAAGAAAGCTAACAATCGATGTCCATTTTCCCCATTCTTGGCTGCATCCTCTCACGTTGCTTCTGTTTAAGCTTCTTACAGTCCTCTTTCTCAATGTATGCCTGTAAGATGCCATAAGCAATGCGATAGCAATATACAATCAGTGGTCTTAACACACTTTCTGAGTGAACATCAAACACATGGAAAAGGTAATCATCACTGTAGGAGAAGTGGAAAAAGAACCAAAGTACACAAAATGAGAGTTGAAGCGCACAAAGAAATGTGTAGTGATCATTGTTAGGATATCAGAAAAATGATAAGCCTGTTGGACAACTGACATTACTGTACACATAATAAAATCAGCATAACGAGCATTGGCACTCCACTACTAGTTTCTTGCACTCAAGGCTGCATGCGCACAGAAATTTATATTGAAGTGTAAATGTCCATTTTGTAACAAATTAAAGGGGAAATGGCACAAAAATTATCAAAGTTTCTGGAAATAACAATTCCACAACTTGGCGAAGAAGCACAAGAAGTCACGAGATCCAAATGATAGACGAGAACCACTAGGGGATGCTTTTTCAAAGGAGCAACCTATAGCAACGTGGCATCCCTGATAATTCAGGCCATTTGCATACAATTAGCCATCTTAAATAGTAAAACAGTCACGGAAACAATCAGATTTAGAAACGAAGAAAGATAAGCTTAAAACCATTTTTATTCTGCTATAAGAAGCAAAAAGATATAATAAGACATGAGAGCCTGACCATTAAATGATGCAAGTACAAAGAGAATAATTGTAAGCTTACCTGTCTGATTTTCTCAATCCCTGTAGCAGCAATAAAATCAGGAAGTTGGAAAGGCTGTTTCTCAATGCCGCGCTTTCCCTGCAAGATAATTGAACCCAATGAGGTACAAGCATTTCAGGAAAAATCTAAGAAAATTCTGCACACAAATCAGGTCAGCATAATTAACTTCAGTCCACGAATTATGCAAAATATAATCCGTAATTTCAAAACAGATTAATTTTCATCCTTCCAGGAACAATCCCAAATACCTAAAACGCAAAAAGGTCGTTCATCCCAGCCCCCTTTCCCCCCTCCTTTCTCAAATAAAGCGTCACATAACTGTCCCATCCTAACCCACACTAACAATTAAAGAGAAACCATCCAAAAGTCCTTTTGCCAAACACCTACATGTCCAGGCTCCGTGATTGTCACAGCTGCTCTCCGGCAAGAATCACATTTATGCATAAGAGAAACTACATCAACGTTATCTTCCCCCACCCTCCCCCCATTCTCTCATTTGAGTACGCCACCAAACATGCATGCATATTTACCAACAGTGAACATTTAGCTGGAGTGACTAAAGTGCAAAAATTTTCGTTTCTGACACCAATGTCTTGGCACTAGAACGATATTGCAATATGATTTGAGAAATACCAAAAATTTAGGGTCAGATGCAATTGCATCCCATACCCGAAAATAGCATGCATAAATTATGAGATAAATGACTACAATAGATTGCATAAAAACTGCAACTAAAAGAAAAAATGATAACCCAAATTGCATACGACTGAATACAATAAATGACCTATTTACACAAAAACTAAATCCAAAATTGTTGTACCAAAAATAACACAACCAAGCTTATCAAACACATGGGTCAAAAACGCCTCATAGAAGACAAAGCCAAAAAAAAAAAAAATTCATTCTAAACAGAGGAAGGGGTTTAGCTTGAACTTGCATAACAATCAAAGAGCAATTCCTTGAAATATCCCTATGCATCAAGGAAAAGAATATATCACGAGAACTAATTACCCACATATATGGACAAGACATTGACAATCATAAAATTCATATATTCACGAGAACTCAGTGCAACTATGCAAAAAGAGCTAGCAAATAAACGAATGAACCAGAAGTCCTTCTGGAGGATGGAAATTCCAATGAGGATTCGTTGAGCTAACTCATAGTATTGGATTGGAAGACAGACAAATAAAGAGTGTTTCAGAGTAAATGAAAAGGTCAACATGAGATGGTAAAAAACGTAGAGACGTGACAGTTGTGTAACTTCAATTAAAGGAACACATTTTCCAAGTTATGACAGAGATCAGAACTAGGAAAGTAAACTTCTCCGGTACAAATAATTAACAGTTTGGGGTGTTCTCCTGTTTGTCTACCTGCAAACTGACTAAGAAAACTTTAACTTCATTACAAATTCAACCATGCCACAATTAAATCCGACACATCAAAATGCAAGGATTAAAACTATTGTTGATTAGAAACTTATTTCTGTCCAATTGAATGTTGACCTCAAAGCCATCTAGAAGTACAATGCCTTCTGCTAATACAATTGCAAGCTATAGCCAAATGCATCCATCCAAAGTCATTTACTGATCCTACTTTGGCATCAAATAGGTTGTGACAGGTTAGGAATTTATCCATACATTGACTCTGCAAACTACAACCTAAAAAAGTCTCTACACAAGGACTTTAATTTATGGGTTAATTCAGGGTAAAAAGCATCATAGTATTAGATCCTCGTCCATATTTACTGGTCTTCTGAAGTTCTGATTCTTCCAGTACATCAACAATCAGAATAACGAAAAACTTTCAATTCCTTGAGCAATTGGACAAGGAAAATAGAAAACCAAAGAGGTTTGAATATATTAACGCCCGAGTCGACATCTAGGGGATTATGCCTACTCAAGTCAGTCTCCCCTTTGCCAACTTTCTCGGTTTTTTGGTTCCTACAACCGAACTACGTATAATGAAGTGATTACTCCTGACAGTACCATAAAGGGACCCCATTCCTCCCATCAGTAAATTAGACATAATCAAGAGGACCCAATATCATATTTCATAAGTTGATCAGGGCCCAAATAGAGCAAACCTTTTGAAAAATACGAAACGAGAGATGTAAACTTGCACCGTTTCTCCCTAAGATATAAACTATCTTTAAAATCCAAAATATCTTGAACACTTTCCTGTTGCATAAATAACCATAGATGAAAGCGAGAGAAGAAGATAGGGTTTTATCAAATGTTTTAACAGTCACAGAAATAAAAAGTTCCACTAGCAGATTACAAAGCCCAAGTGGGAAATTGCCTGCCTGATAAATGTACCTAAGCCGAGAAAAGAGAGAACAATTGACTATGAAATTCTACCCCATTTTCCAATCATCCTCACCTCAACTACATCAGGCCTTGAAGATATCTGCTTGAGTTCAGCAATCTTCATCCTCCATCCTCCGTTGAAGCTGAAATACCATGGGCAATTATTTTAGCGCATTGCTCAAGGTAAACATGATAATAACAGCAACAGCAACATAATAAACAGGATACTAAAAATCAAACCTTTTTCTTCTTATTTGATGACACCTTTTTCTTTCTGTTCGGCATCCTGCTCTTCCTCTTCAGAATCTGAGTCTGCCTTCTTGTTTGAGGCTACATTAGCAGCAGTCTCGTCATTCTTATCATTCTCCTGAATAAATTTGAGGGGGGAAACTAATAATTTATAGGCAAAAGCATGAGCATAAGAAAGAAGCACAATTTTGATCAAAGGTCCACTTACCTCAGATTCCACAGTTCCCTTAAAACTGAATTTCTCAAAGACCTTCCTAAAGTCCTTATCAAAATCACCATATAATTCTGCTTTTTCTGGTACATACTCAACTTCAACTTGCTCCATAGCCTATTAAGTGTCAACAAATAAAAAAACTCAAGATATGAGGTACGTATAAAGTAATCACTCAAAAGAAATCCATGTTACAAGATTTTGGCATTTCTCCATGTTCAGTTTTAAAGGACCACTATTACTAAGACAATGGAACAAATAGTACGCACAAAACAACAAATTTGTAGGGACTTAGAATGTGGTACAAGATTATTCTTCTCACAACAGAGAATAAACGAATGTTCCATACGAATAGTACAGAAAAGAAATGTAACTCCAGGCAGAGTCCTGCATATATATCTATCCACTAACAGGGGGAATCAAAACACACAATTGCAACTCAGCAAATTTGTTCTAGCTAGCTGATAATTTGACAAATCATGCAGAACAGAAAACCAGTACAACATCCGACATGCAATTAACTCAGAGCTTCTGTCTCCTTCCTTTGGATGAGTTCTTTGATTTGGCATTCGCATCTTGCTTTGCAATTGCGTCTTTCTTCGCATCATCCTTCCTGTAAGCAGATTGTTTCGAAATCTTACGGCCTTTTTCTAAGAGATTACCACCTTTACCCTTACTCTCATTTTCCACAAAATCAGGAAATGAAGTTTCATCCTTATGCAGACTGTCATCACGCCCATTCTTTTCCCTGACCTGAACACTGGTTTCAATTCTATCAGCCGCAGTAGCTTCTCCATCATATCTTCTACCCCTCTCTCCTCTTGCTCCTCTTTTCCTTCTAGCACTCTTCGTGTTATTATATTCCCTGAAATCCTTTTCATCATTGTCACTTCCGCCACCATGTTCCGTTGATGAAGATTTGGCCTTGTGGACCCCATTCGCATTTTTCTTACTCATGTGCCCCGACAACATGGCTTCAAGAACACTTGCTTCATCATCATCCTCTCCAAATGACTCATCCATGCCTTTTGAGCCACCATTGTCATCAATGTCAACTAACCGTTCTTCCTCACTAGATTCAGCTTCTCTGGGAAGCTGGAAACTGTCCCCAAATTGGTCGCTTAGCTCATCAATTTCATCATCTACAATATCGCCCATTCCTTCTTGTCTACCATCTTCTTCCTCTCTTCTCTCTTCATCACCAAATGCTTCCCTCAACTCTGTCACCTTCTCCTTATGCTTCTTCGATTGCTCGTGATTCTTCCACTGCTTCTCACTCTTGAACTTCTTCCCACAAACCACACAATAGAACTCCTTCCCATCCTTCTTCCTCTTCTCATCCTCATCGCCTTCTTTATCATCATCCACAATCTCCTCATCCTCCTCAACCTTTGCCCACTCCGGCTCCCTATATGCTTTCGCACGCTCCATCTTCTCTCTCTCCATCTCCCTCTTCTTCTCTCTCTCCTCCTCCCTCTTCCTCTCCATCTCATCATTCCTCTTCACCTGCATATCAATCACCCTCTTGTCCCTCTTCTTCACAAACTCAGCTAAACCCCTCACTGTCTCATTGTACTCCCTCCTCGCCTTCTTCCTCAACTTCTTGTTCTCCTCCTCCATCACTCTCCTCGACTTCCGGTTTGGCCCCGCCATCGCATCGTACTGATCCACCCAGCAGAAATCCATCACCGTCACAAACCCTAGCCAGTAACCATAAAACGCCGTCACCTGCGCATAGGGACTCTCCAAATTGCCCATCACCGGCGCCTCCTTCACCGCGGCTAACCCTAACCCTAATTTCTTGGCGAAATTCAGCTCGTTAGAATAAATTTTGTCAAAAACAGCACCGTAGACCTTGAAAAAGCCCTTTCCGGAGTCTGTATACCCGGAGAATACGGAGTTGAAGAAGAAGGAGAAGAGGTCGGGGACCGAGGAATTGGCCGAATTTGTGGGGCCGGAGGAGAAGAGGATTTGGGAGCGGTGGGAGTCGTACCATGCGCGTTCCCGAGGATCGGAGAGGACCTCGTAGGCGTTGACGAGCTCCTGGAATGAGGCGGTGGCGTCGGCGGAGGAAAGGCCGGACTGAATGAGCTTGTCGGGGTGGCGCTGGAGGGCGAGCTTCCTGTAGGCGGAGCGGATCTCATCGGCGGTGCAGTCAAGGCGGAGGCCGAGGACCTCATAGAGGCATCGCTTCTCAGACGAGGACATAGTTGGGGGAGGAGAATTGCGAGCTGTTATAGGGTTTTCTGGTTTAGCTTTGGGTTTTTATAATTTGGGGTTTCGGAGGTAGTGAAATTACGGGAAAGGGTTGGGTTTCAATTTTGCTGCACACGCAACAGCAGTCACAAGACAAAGCACACGCCGGTTTATTAAAGAACTTTCAAAAAAAAAAAAATCCCCAAAATGCAAATTATGTTGTCTTCTCCAAATTACTTGGAAATTTGTTTTTCATCTCTAACAAAAATCACACCCTATTTGAACAAATACTTAATTTTTTTCCTAAAATTTCTAAAATACCACTCTTCTCCTTTTTTTTTCTTCTAAATTACAAAAATAACACTCATCTCTCCCCTCCGAATTACAAAAATACCAATTTTATTTCACTTTTTCTATTGCGTTTTTAAAAAAATGTGTTACCGACCACACAAACTATTATCATTGCTATTATTTTTAAAATACAAATCAGAACATTATTTACAAGGTCAGTAAAAAAGGCCATACAATTTTTTGAACAATATTAAAACATTAGTTACAAGTAGCAAAAACTAGAACATTAGTTACAAGATACACAAATCCCCCTACTTTTCAACACGCGGAATGCCTCCACAGCTTCCCTCAACTTCTTAGCTTTCTAACTTTGGCGAGTAGAAACTCCATGCTTTCTAACCATCCGAAGAATCAGAACATGGGCATCTGACACTCAGAGAAACAGAAGAGTGCTTGAAACTCAGATTTTCCACAGCAACTAAATCAATAAATCTCTCACCCATTTGCAAATTCTCACGGCATTGACAAAGAACAGCCCCTTAGTTACAATGTTCAGGCTCAAGCTCCACATTTTCTTTTCCACAATGGACTTACCTTGCTTCAGCCTCCACAATGGAGGACTCCGATGTGAAAATGGGTTTTGAGAAACCACATAATTCTTTTGATGGGCGTTGTTTGAAGGGAGGTTCACAGGTTTGGATGGTTTTGATGAATTGATAGGTTTTACAGCCCCTTAGTTACAAGGTCAATAAAAAAGGTCATTGCGGAACATCACTTCTTAGAAATTGACGGTAATCACTGTTTGTGTCATTAAAATTGACTATCACATCATACTTGATAAAGGTCAAATGTCATGTCAAACTCTGTACTATTTTTTCATGAGTATTAGTGATGTAATCAATGGGTTAACCAGATGTCCGTATCCGAGCAAAAGCATTTATGCCTTCATTACTTTAACCTTTCATACTATAGCATAGCATAATGTAAAATATTATTGGGTATTATCATTTTAAAATTTATTGAATTTGTGTTGGAGTTTTTCAAATTATCATTCGTCTCGACAAACGCAATCAAAAAGTAAAAAAATACCAATTACCCAAACTCTCAAAGAATTCATTAATTGCAGAGAAAAAAATATTTTAAAATAAATATATTTTTTTGCGTACTTTTTTTAGGATCGTTTTATTTAATTTTTTTACACAAATTTAAGTGTTACTTTTAATATATCATACGTATATGTCTAATTAAAAAGGATTGGGTTTATTTTTATACATATAATTAAAACTTAAATTACGTGAATCAGATTGGGTTTCTTTGTTATTTTTAATCATAGGATTATCTTTAGACAAACATAAGAATTGTCATATAAAATACACAACATATATATATTAACTTAAGTTTTGTTTGGATTAGTTTTTTCCAACATGTATTATCTTTAGACTCCTCTACTAGTCTTTTATTGTATATTTTCATTTAATTTATTTATTATTTATTGATAGCTTGCAAAAGATAATTTTATTTATTATTTCATCTTATATGTGCAAGAATGCGAGGCAATGCGGACGAGCATTGACGTCATAATTATGAGGCTTAAATTTCTTATTATAATTTTCAGGCAAAATTTGTTAGGTTTAGTTTACTACCGTATTTGGTTGATGGTGTAAAAAATATACATATTTTTATTGTTTAACATACTGAAATTAAGTTTAATTTTGCATTCGTATCAGTAAAGTATGCTTCTATGCGTTCCGTACATAGCACGGAATTTTTGCTAGTTCTAACATATATACAATAGATATTACCAAGACTTTACCACGGGTTGCCATTTTAATGAACAATACCAATATTATACATAAGCCTATATACAGTAGATGGACCCTAGATTTTTTCAGTTAGCCTATGCATACACATAACTGAAATGTTGCTGACCCTTTAGTTCAAATAAGTCAAATAAGCATTTCATCTGGTTTTGTAGATTAAAGTTGAAATCTTATTAACAATAGTGTTTTTTCTTTTATGAATGGAGAGTGTGAATATCCAACACATTTAGACACAGATTCATCTATACATACGCCTATATACATAGAGAGAGAAGCGATAGAGATAAATGGGGACCTCGTATGAGAGAGAGAGAGAGAGAGAGAGAGAGAGAGAGAGTGGTGGTGGTGGCGATTCAGTGGAGTCATGGTGAACTAGTGGTGGTACGGCGATTTGAGGAAGCAATCGAACAGTACACGTTGGAGGGGGAAACGGTGGAACGTGGGGGGTTAGGGGAAGAAGGATTTGATTTGCTAAGTTTTAATTTTTTTAAAAACATTCTAAAACGACTTCTTTTTGCACTGTGATGTGTATTGTGCTGTGCCTATAGTTGTGTGTAGGAAAATTGATAGGGTCTTCACTTTTTAACCATTACAAGAAATGGGGAGTCCGCTGCACAGCAAGCGTGTTATGTAGCAAAACGATTTCGTTTTAATATAAAAATGAAAACACTTATTGATGAGAGCTTGTCAAAAATAGTATTTTTTGCGCCAAAAAATGTCTTAATTTATAACTTTGTTCATACACGAAACAAATACGAACTCAATTATTTTTTTAATTTGAAAAAAAATCACACCATTATTCTTATTAATACTAGGTAAAACGATTTTTTAAATATTTTTTTTAAACTCAAACAATTAATTTCATATTAAAATCAATCTAAACAAATACTTTTATCATAAACCATACTAGCAATAAACATGAACTATGCACGTATCAATAACTACGTATGTGATTAAAATAAAGTTATAAAATACATAGATTTAGCTTATTTATATTATTTGAGCCAAAGTTATTAAACACGTACCGAGGGTATCGATTTTGTTACTGGTATGGTATGAACCGTTACCAATGTATATCGACGTACCATTTCAAAATTATCGCTAAAAAACAATAATTAGTTTCTCAAATAATTTTTTTAAAAAAGGTTAATAAAATTTACCTTCTCCTTGCCAAAAAAATGTAAATAAATTGTCAAACGGGGTTTAAACTGTAAAATTTGAAATACAATAAATTTAGGAGTTTGAGTAGCTAGCCAAGGGTTATTCTTTCTCTCAACTTTTTGTCCTTTCTTTCACTTTTCCCTTACGTTTTGTTGGTTCTCTCTCTCTATCTCTAAAATGTCTACTGTGAATTTGTGATTCTCACTTGGCTTCTGGATGTTTTTGTGGGCGGTTTCCCTTCCCTTCAATCACCGATGATTTCTCCTCCAAATTCAATAGTTCTCTCTCTCTCTCTCTCTCTCTCTCTCTCTCTCTCTCTCTCTCTCTCTCTCTCTCTATGTATATATATATATATATATATAT
>JABCMJ010026065.1:0-11905 GCA_014822125.1 Arbutus unedo | reverse complement strand
GGAGGATCCTTACTAACACCACACCAGGTGTTTCCAAGGCTTTTTAAATTTTTTATCTCTTGCTTTCCAGGCTAGATGTGCTCGGAGTTTAACCGGATCACATTTAAACACTATCAAATTTGATATCCTTATGCACATTCTTTGATTTGATCACCAGAGGATTGTTTTGAGCTTGGATTGTCTGTACCTTTGATCCAATATTTGATGGTATAGCCCATCACAACTACCACTCAATGATCCTGGGCTGCTACCACCCTTATGCTGATTGAATAAACAGAGCCCAAATCAGTCTTTTTATAGTTTGTAATAATGAAAACTGAACTTGTAATATGTTGTAATCTATACTTTTAGAATTTTTTTTTATAGTTTTTTGACTGTATTGATTAGCAATTTGTATTTTTAACTGGCCTCTCTTTAGTGTATTGATGAAAGTTTGAAAAAACTACGTGCTTGACCCAATTAATTCGGAAACCAAGTTGAAATCAAAGAAACTAAATTGAATCAAACCAAACTAATTTGATTTGATTTCAATTTACAAAAGTCCAAATCGAAATTCTCGTTTAGGTTCAAGTTTTATCCCAAGTTAGATCGAGTGGGCTAGTTAAATTCCTAATTGAGAACATGAAGTACAACTTTCTGTCTCCGCAACCAATGTTGGTAATTAACGTCTACTAATATGCATGTACGCATAGATTTATTGGGACAAATAATGGTGTGTGCGTGTATGTACGTAATAATCTTCCTCTCCATTTTATAAATAAATGGTATAACTTAAAGAATTTCAAAAAGAAAAAATCTTTCAAATACAAATTAAGACACAGATTTATCCGGAACCACCGAATGTACGTAAAATTTACATTGTTATGAAGGGCCTTACGTGTAAAAAATGATTTTGAATGAGTTTGTGTTTGAATTTGTTTTCGGAAGTTGTGTTCCTAAACCTATTGTTCCAAAAAGAGGATATTTTTCCTCTGAGCAGAAGCACGTTTTTGGAAGAGCATGGTTTGGATTTAAATTTGTAATCTGTAATTTTATAGCATATCTTAAGTGGGCCGGATCTTTATTGGTATAATTTGGGCCATCGTTCACATTTATAGGCTTCTCGAATTAAGTCCAAGCCCACTTCTGTAAATGCTCCAACGTGGGATTTTTCTTTTTCGTTTTCTTCACGCACTAATTTTCATTTTAAGTTTGTGAATGAGTAAGATATTCCGAAAATGAAGCGAAAAGAAAGTAATTAGAGGTGAATTTAGTAGTTTGGAATGTTTTAATACGCTCCCACTGATAGGGGTAGAACTAGGATTCGATCTTTACGGGTTGAGATTTTTTTTTGGAAGACAAGAATAGAGACGAAGGTGATTTGATGAGGCCGAGATATAAATTTTTGTTGTAATTTTCAAAAATTTATATATAGGTCTTAAATTCTTTTAAAATTTATGAGAGAGCCCGATTTCCATGTAGTTTCTCTCATGTCCACTAGTAATCAGAGGCTGTAGAAAGTAGGTATGAAATTGGTTCAGTTCGATCGGTTTTCCCGTACATGTTGGTCCGAGCTAAATGGTTTAGGGTGAAAAATTAATCCCCAATCCCGACTGAAAATAATAGGTGAATCGAAATCGGTTACGGGTGTTTTGGTCCGGTCAATTTTTTTAGAAATTTCGGATTGGACTTAAAAATTATTTAAGCCTACCATGAAATATGAATGGGTTTCAAAAGAGCTGGGCCTTGAAAAAAAAAAAAAGTTTACATAAAAAAATGGTTCGGTCTTTTATTTGCATATGTCAGTTGGCTCAGTTTTATAATAGATATCAGGTTAGTTTGATTTGATTTTATAACATATATCGATTCGGTTTGGTCTGTATTATTTCCAACATAGTTTGGGTATATTCATATGTCAAGTCGTGCATGTTTCGGTCTAGATTATTTTCAAAAAATTGAGACCGAACTTTTTTCTTGAAAAAAATCAATCGAAATCGATCGATTTGGCAAGTAAGTTGACTGAACCCCAAAAATCCCGATGGTTTTAGACAAAAGGCTTTCTGCTAGGGTGACAAAAAAACCGACCATACCAAATCGATAGAAAAAATTGATCGAAATTTTTGGGGTTCAGTTAGTTTACTTGTAAAATCGGTTGATTTTGATTCTTTCAAAGAAAACAGTTCGGTCTCGATGTTTCAAAAATAATCCGGACCATTTTATAGCAAATGCAATGCCCCAAGAAGCCATATATGGTCTTGTTATATTAATTTCCTAGATTTTTGGGTGACCTTAAAAAGAAGAGATCGGCTTATATTTATTATTTTAAAATTCAACGAAGAGAAGCCCTTTAAAAAATCGACTGAATGGTTGGTAGAAAGAAGAGAAGCCTAGTCTGAAAAAAAAATGAGAAAAAGAAATTCATATCTAAATAAAAAAAAAATCAGTACAGACGAGTTCAAGAAACATAGTGAAACTTTTTCTTAAACAATATACAATTATACCCAAAACTCTTTGTGGAGCCCAAGAGTTCGTGTATCGATTACACTCGTGAGTCCAAACAGCTTTCAAAATCTGGGTACCTAAATTTACAACAACAATCAAAATTAGGGCCTCACTGACCAGAAATTGGACAGAAAACACTTTATGCCTAAGTCAGTATTAATTGAAGTAGAATAAGTAGAGTATTGAGCTAGGGTTTAGAAAATTATATATGCGTATATTTTTTCTCCACATACTATACCTTATATACACCTTTTGGCTTAAGCACCAAGCCTAGATTGGTATGTGCGGATCCCACTCTCTTATGATAGTGATTCGTAACCGAATTATGTAGTTACGTCACCGAACCACGTGATGAATTTTAGTTCACATATCACGTGTTGCAGCCTATACACTCAAATGTCAGGTGGACTCCAATCTACTGTAAACAATCTTGACTTAGAAGATAGAACACAGACTCGGTCCAAACCCATAAAGTGCATCCTTGAACTGGGCAAGAAATGCTATGTGTCACGAGCCCGGTCCCTGCTCGGTCTCCCACATCAATGTAACTAATCATGACTAGGCTTAGCTTGGGCCCTTGTATCCCCCTTGGGCTATGGATCATGGGCCTAGTCTGAGTGAATCTAGCTTGCTGAAAGTACCGACTTCTGACTAGATTGAGGTCTATTCACACCAATTTGGTCCACCTCATAGACTGTTCCAATCCGGCCCTCCACACTCTTGTATGTGTGAATTATTGAAGCCAGACAAGAGATTCATACCATGCCAAGCCTATGCTAGCCTTTCTACTATAAACTACCTGTAATAATATTATAATTGTAATTTTAATCTAGGTATAATAGTTTGCGACAGAAATAACTAGAGTATGTTGTTCACAGTACCTAAAATATTTAGCCAAAGTTGTTTCTGTATATGAAACGAGATATTGTATGCAATAGAAGAATCCGTTATTTCGGCTATTAAAATTGTGTAGTCTATTACACCCTTTTCTCAAAAGGTATTCACTACATGAGGTAAAGATATTTTTTTAACCAATAACTACATAAACACAAAAAATAGTATAATTCTAATTTGAATCTAGGTATGATAGCTAGTGTGCCAATACATGTAACAAAGTCATGCACACACATGTAATTCATAATCGCAGGTCTACACATGTAATTTATAGTTGCAAGCTCCCACATTTTTTTGAAGGCAAGGAAATTTCATTGTTGTAAATATAAAATATGAAATATTACAATAGGTATAATTTCTATAGAGAAGAGTTGCAAAGAGTGGATATATACTTTACTAACGCTGCTACCTGCAACAAACACCACCCTACCCCTAAACCTCTCATTTTTTTTAAAATAAACACCTCAGACGTAAAAGGAGATGTCAATTAGAATAACCAAACAACACGCCTAAAAACATAAAAAAGCTAAAAGAAACTCTCATAGTCTCATTTTTCATACCCCGTCAAATTAAACACAGTAACCATCAGTGCCTCTACCTCCGTCAATCTTCCTAATTTTCTATGAGAATCCTCCTTAACTTCTGCTGCTTCTACCCCAAAACTATAATATGAATAGAAACTAAGAAATCAGACTGTTGTTAACGTTGAGATAAAATAGTAACATTCTTCCGAAAGACTGCACTCGAATCATCCTCTTTAGTTTCCTTCTCTTAGTAATGGATGTTTGAAGTGATAGTACATGGTTTTCTGGAAGGGCTCCTCTAGATTTATAAAATTAATGGGAGATTGCTAATTTCCTCCTCATTCTCCATGGTTTTGGTCTGGTTTGTTGAGGGCCTTAGACTGCATCTTGTGGTGCAAGGCTTGATAAATTCGAACATGTAACGCCTTTAGCAGTTTAGAAAAGAAAATCAACATAAGACTGAGTCATGAGATCAAGAATTCTGACTTCGTGATCGGCCATTATCAAATTCTGGGACCCCTTATAAACCTTCAAAAACTCATGATTTGTGCTTTAGATATGGCTTTCTGTTGGTTGAAGTAATATGGTCACAAGTAGGAATTTCTTGAATGGTGGTTGGGATTTAGAACGCAGTGGTTGTTGATTTGTCACCCATAGAACCCAACATGGTGTTGAAAAACTTGGTTCAATGGTCTGAAACTCCTGATAAATCCATATGGAGAAGGCCTACTTGTATTACTGAGCTATAAAAGTTTCGCTGATGAGACGATAATCTCCATTTGCAAGCTTTCTAGTAGCGGCTTTGTTTTGTACGTGTAGTGATGCTTCTTCTGGTTGTACTCGTCGTTTGAAATAGTTCATGTCCCACCAGGCATGCTAAAAAAGTTTGGATTAGGGATTTAGAATGAAATTCATGTGTGCGGGGTGCTAGGACTTTATCTAGCCAAACTCTATGAGATAAGCATTTAAGTTTTCAACAAAAGGCGTCACAACGACCAGATGAATCCCAATTAATTTGCCACCCGAGGGGATGACATTCAAAGACTGCTTGGAACCCCAGAAACAGGAAACAAACTGAGGTTGGCAAGAAGCCAACACTGAAACACAAAGGCCATAGTAGACCAGGAAATGGGAAAAGAGGCGTACCCCTTTGAACCAAAACAGCAGAAGCATCATAGCAGATGCAGAAAAAGGCATTAATGTCAAAGTATCTATAAGGTCTCTTGCAAACGCAAATACAAAGTAAGATACAGAGATTCTTCCGTGGTTTCTCAAAGTTGCAACAGAATACATCCACAGCTCACACCAATTCTACTATGTTTTAGGTGAAGAAGAGTACCACATACATCGATTACTTTGAATAGCGCATATTTATAATCTATGATCTCTGTCACAAATTATCATAGTACTCTTGTCTAGATTTCGAAGGCTGCCCTTGAACCCCGCTATGGAAGTTTTCACCTATAGGCTCATGACTGAATAATAGTAGCCAAAACCGAATTAGGCTTTACAATCCACTGTAGAATGTGTCATGTGTCTTTGATGGATTTTACACGAGGTTTATGATGAAACAACAAAGATAATAAGGTGAAGAAAATATAAAAAGATATAATCATCATTAAAATTTGAAGAAAATCCAATTGGCCTCATGTGCCTATTTTGTTCATATAGCACAAGTCTTATCTTGCTCACCAGAAGATCCACATGGTAATTTTTCATTGAATGCCAAATATAAGAGGAAACAGATAAATAATCAAATAGAGTGTACCCAATTCAAATCTAATTCTTATTTTGTTTAGATCATGGACCATCTATTGTCTATTTATTCAATTTTCATTTCATTTATATGTTCCATTATGATTTCTAAATCTCTATGTACCTACTAAGTTTGCAGTCTGGCCTACATAAAGATTTTAGGAGTCTCGGGTTTACTCGGTATAAATATTGTAGAATCACCTAAACACACACACGAACGAAAAAATAATTGAGAAAAAAGTACAAACACAAACCACGACACAAAGATTTTTATGTGATTTTCAAATGTGCAATTGGCTACATTTATGACTCACATTAGTTCCAGTATGTATTGCACAAAGAATAGTACAAGATTCATCAGTTGATGCGGATAGTACATATTTATAGCCTAAGAGTTTGTATCACTAATTATCATAATACTCTTGTTTAGATTCCGTGGGCGCTATCTCCACATCACCACTTTGGACGCTGTCGCATAGACCCCGCGACTTTACCTAACAATAAATAAATATACAATGAAGTTTGATGATCCAAAATAATAGCAGATGCACAAAATGCCCAAATAATAAAGATTTGTTATTGCTTGTTATTTTTGAAATGATGCAATATCATAATTCCCACCATCATAACAACAACTATAATTAATAATCAAAAGCACATAATTTCTTTTTTCAAAAGACAAGATAGTGAAAGCAAAAAATTATACTCTTTTTTGCCAGCCTTAAGAGTGAAGTGGGTGGCAGCAAATTTGTACAAGCTTATCATTATCAAATCCATCAATATACAAGTGGATTCAAACATCAGCAAAATACAATATTTTATCATCTACTTAAAAAAAATAAAACCACCGGCTACCCTTTAAAAAGTGAAGACTAGATCTGTAAATGAGCCAAGCCAAACAAAATATAATCCAAGTTATGTTCTGAAAATGTGCTAAACAACTAATATCGTTAGTCTTTTCGTGTTAATTGGTCTTCAATGAGATCTTAGAGACCGAGCTAATCACGTGCAAGCATAAGTAACTAATCAATAAACTACAAATCGAGTTTAATTAGAAAATTAACAAGCTTCAAATCGTATTTTAGAATTTTATTTTATAAAACGAGCTAATCTTGAATAAATTTTAATATTTTAAAAAGAGTCAGCTCCGAATAACTTAGTGATTGTTATCCCATGAAATGGTAATGATAGAAATGATGAAATTATTGTGATGATATTTAATTTTCTAGAAAAGATTTATGGGCAATCATATATCATATCTACCAAAATCAAATATTTTGAAATATAGTGGAAAAATAATATAGAAATTGGGATATGAGAATACCTTTTACTAGTGTTTGGTAGGGCCATTGGGTATTATGCGATCAATTTGGTCACCACAAAAGGGAAAAAGCTAACCATATGTGTTACCCACTTATACCACTGGTGGACTAGGAGCGTT
This sequence comes from Arbutus unedo, assembly GCA_014822125.1. Taxonomy (NCBI): domain Eukaryota; kingdom Viridiplantae; phylum Streptophyta; class Magnoliopsida; order Ericales; family Ericaceae; genus Arbutus; species Arbutus unedo. Next base: position 4,810 of record JABCMJ010026065.1, on the reverse strand, counting down.
CAAACTAAGCCAAATAAGTTGTTCAATATTTTCTTTTGTATGATCTACGAATGCTTTATGCAAAATATTCCTTGCAATTAGAGAAAGAATCAAGATTTAGGAATTTTGAGCCAACTCATACAGGGCAAAAGTTCTAACTTTAAATACCCTTCTGAAAATAGACGATGGGATTAGTCCCCGAAAAGTAGTCTACATTAGATTGGGGATTATTTCAAAGTCGGCCTAATACCTTACCTATCAAAAAAGATTAGAGAAAGAATCAAGATTTAGGAATTTTCAGGAGCTAATTATTTTAAGCTCCTAAATTATAGATGTTTGGATTATAATGAAAATTTGTAAAAACGTTTGAAGATAATGCACAAAATAGATTTTGTAGAAGGATAATGTATATATTTGCGTTGAGAATCCAAAAATCTCATCTGGAGGCGATTCTAAGATTATGTATTCTCGAGTTCATTTTCAAAATGTACCTTGTTATGGCTAATCTGGACTGTATAGTTGAGACTTCTACCATTTGTCAAACCTAGTTATGTCAACATTTGGAGGCCAAGAATTCATTTTGGGAGCTGAGTAAAAGCTTGGAATGGATGTGGCTTCAGAAGTCAAGGTTGAACTGGTGCCTCAAGGGGGGTTAAAAAATACTACATTTTTTCATTTGGTGGTAGCCAATAGACAAACAAGGAACCTTATTAATTCAGTGCCCAGTAGTCAAGGAGGTATTGTGGAGGATCCAATGCTAGTCAAGGAGGAGATTTTTTAGTACTCCAAGACATCTTATTCAGAACAGTAGAGGATTAGGCCTCATCTGGGCATGGGATAGAGGTCTCAATTGCAGGGTCTGAATCTAGATCAGCATGTTGAATTAATCAGCCCCTTCTCAACTGAGAAAATATGGTAAGCTATATCCTCTAGTGATGGTAACAAAGCTCTGGATCCTAATGACTTCAACCTCCTTTTCATTAAGAACTGCTGGCCCTGTTTCAAGGATACCTTTCACAAAATTTTAAGTGAATTTCACACTAACAGTAAACTACTTCTTGGTCTCAATTATGCCTTCATCACTCTCATTCCAAAGGTACATCTACCAACTTCTCTTAGGGACTATAGACTTATTAGTCTCATAGGAAGTACGTATAAAATCTTGGCTATGGTTTTGGCTCGAAGAATGGCTCCCTTATTGCCTAATATTGTGGGAAAATTCCAGTCTACTTTCATTGGGAAGAGAGGCATTCAGGATGGTATCCTGATTGCGAATGCACTTTTGAAAATCCAGGAGGAGAAAGGGGCTTATTACCAAGTTGGACTTCAAAAAGGCTGATGATAACATTAACTGGAATTATATCCTATCTATGCTTTCTAGTTTGGGCTTTCCTCCTAAATAGATTTCTTGGATGAAAACCTACATTTGTGCAACTTCCCTTTCCATCCTTGTTAACGGGTCTCCTACTAATCAATTTTCTATGGAGAAAGGCATTAGGCAGGGTGACCCAATCTCCCCCTTCCTTGACCTTATTACAGCTGAAGGCCTGAGTCATCTTCTTTGTAAGGCTAGAGGTATAAACTTGAGAGGGGCAGCAAGATTTAGTCTATTAACTGGACGCCTAACTCACCTTCAGCTTGCTAATGATACCGTTCTCTTTTGTGAAGATAACATGGAGATTGCAATATTAGAAGGATTCTCAGAGGGTTTGAAATGGTTTCTGACTTAAGGATTAATTTCCAAAATTCCACTGTTTCTGGGGTGGGTTGGGATGAAGGCTTTGTTGCCTCATGTGCCCAAGCTCTGAGATGCAAGGTGTCTTCTCTTCCCATTAAGTACTTAGGTCTCCCATTAGGTGCTAGCCCTTACGAACTTAGTACTTGGAAACCTATCATTGAAAAAATCAAGTCTAAACTTGCTTCTTGGAAAAGCCAACTTCTATCCTATGCTGACAGGGTGGTGCTCATCAACTTTGTCCTCAACATCCTCCCTATTTATTATCCATCTATTTTTAGAATTCCATTATCAGTTGTTAGGAGTATTAAAAGTATTCAGAGGAAATTTCTGTGGGGAGGGTCCTGAGAGGATAACAAATTGAGCCTAGTCAAGTGGGACTCCATCACTAAACCTAAACAACTAGGGGGCTTGGGGATCAAGTGTCCAAAATTTATGAATGTTGCCTTGTTCCTAAAAGTAGTGGTGGTGGAGGTTGGGGGGGGGGGGGGGGGGGGGGGGGGNGGGGGGGCGTTGATTGTGTGCGATGTGTATGACATTTCCGCCATCACTTGGTTACCTAATGCAGGTCACATATCCAATTTTTCACCTATTTGAAAAGGCATTCTCAATGTGGATGACCATATGCTAACTCTGGGGATTAATTGTGTGTGATGTTTATGACATTCCCACCGCTGCTTGGTTACCTAATGCAGGTCACGTATCTAATTTTTCACCTATATGGAAAGGCATTCTTAATGTGGATGCCTATAATCCTAACTCTTTATAGTCATTCATCAATACCTTGTCCTTTAAGGTGGGGAATGGAGAGCTCATTCAATTATGGAATCACACCTAGTTTGCCACAAAATCTCCCTTTCTGTATTCAGTTTTCTAGGCTATTTTAGCTTACAACTTATAAGGAGGTCAAACTGGCAGTATTCAGGGATTCAACCAATTTTATAGAAGTGATCCAATTCAGAAGACCCTTATTTTCTTGGGAACAGAAAGACCTTCAAGTTTTATTTGACATATAGACTAATGTTTGTATATCATTCAATAACAAGGAGGATGGCCTTCTTCAGAAGTGCAACTCTGGCAACCTCTTATTTGTAAAATCTATGTATAATATATTGGATCAAATTGGAAACGACCTCTTGCCTCATCTTCCCAGGTAAGTCCAGTTTTTCTCATGGCTTTCTTGGAAAGGGAGGGTTAAAAGGGGAAATGCTTAATGCCAGGGGAATTATTTCCTTCCAAAATGCCTCTTGCAAGTTTTGTGGTACTCATATAGAATCTCAAGTGTATTTTCTACTACTATGCAATCCTGTTTGGTCTCTTTGGTGTCATTTTTTTATCTCTTTGGGGAATATTCTGGGTTCCTTCAAACTCTATTGAAGGCCTCCTACTATGGTGGTCCAGTTGGAAATTTAAGAGTAAGGCAAATCTTTTTCCGTGGATTTGTGGTACTCGATTCCGGCAACTATCATTTATTCCCTTCGGTTAGCAAGGAACACCATTCTATTCAATGGAGGAAGCATGGATTGGGGTTTCTTTTAAGACTAGATCAGGCATAGATGGGTTCTATGGACGTCCATGCAGCAGTAGTAAAAACAGATGTTAGTGACAGCACGGGAATAGAACAAATTGATATTAAAATCTAAAAACCGAGATAAGAACATGAAACTATAAAGTACTGGAATTATTTTTTTTTTTTTTAAAACGCAAATAAAACAAAACAAGAACAAACTAAAGAACTTTGATCTCAGGAGTTGTAGTTAGGGTCTGTGTTTCACACAGTGTCCTTAAGACAAAATTCGTCTCATCACCAGATTGTGCTTGAGGCACTGTCGACGTCTGTCTCCCAGGATACAACAACAGGTGAACTTTAGTTGTAGCACAGGCAACTTAGTTTTTACGAACAGAACTCGAGCAATCTTTCTCTCTCTGTGGATGAATATAGAATGGGAGGACGAAAAGTTTCTATGTTTGAAGAGGAACCCAGAGGCCTATACATATACATGTTGGGGAACCTTTCAGCTGCAGCTTGCAGCATCAATTTCGTCCATAAAGGCTGATTCAATTCAATCATTAACAAGACCATCAAGGGGACCTTTTAGATTTTCAACTGATAGCAAACCAAATGCAGATTAATTCCTGCTAGATAATTCCAAGAGTCGCGGATATTGGTAATGGATCGGGTTATGGGTCATCCCAGTCACTTAAATCGATCCACCAAGCCCAAGCCCAATTCCAATCCCAATTCCAAAGCCAAACCCAGACCACGGACCTTCACCTTCCAACTAACCCCACCAATTGTTCCTGAACAAATTGATGTGGGTCGGACATTTTTGGATATGCGTGAAGTGACTCTTCACCTTCTAACTAACTCCACTTTGAATGTCAATTAAATATTCATTTCTCAATGAAATTTGTCTATTTTTGTTTCAGTTCATACCCCTAGCATAAGTGTATCTAAACCCACTCCGACTCACTTTATAAGTTATTTGCGTCCCACTTGATTTTTGGTTCAAAAGACCAAAAAAAAAGAAATTCCTGGAAATTCCATTTGCCAGGTGTAACCCATGGGGGCGAGCGTCTCTGAGGTTACTTTGAGGGGTTTTTCTTTACAAGGCAAAGGTCATTTTCCTTTGTTATGTTTAGTCTATGAATCCGTAACTCTTTCTTTCCAGGCTATGGGGAGGACCGCTTTTTTGTATCCTTGGGGTTTGTTTTTCAATATGTGTTTTTATTTAAAAAAAAAAAAAACCATTTTATGCAAGCATTGCATCTCCCTTATGCTATGGTTGGATTTTAATATTTCTTAAAGTAAAAAAGAAATTAGGAGGGAAAAAGGGTCAAATATATGAAAAGAAAGAAAAGTGAAAGAAACTAAAAAATTAAAGTGAAAAGAATTTCCCTTCCCAATATATAAAGGCCTTAGGCTTTCCAGGGATGCAATATGCACGCTTTGTTTTTGTTGAATACAAAAGATGCTAACAAGGCATCGTACAAAAATAAAATTATTTCTAAAGTATGAAAGAAGTATATCACCAGTCTCACATTATTTATTTTCGGAAAATATATCATTAATCGGACTAAGCAATAAAATATTTT
>JABCMJ010026060.1:0-10335 GCA_014822125.1 Arbutus unedo | reverse complement strand
GTATCCGTTCGGGTGAACCGATTGGGTGTGGACGTGTTCTTACGCAAACAGGTACAACCCTGCGCGATGGAGTGCATCTAGGTCTATAAATAGAACCCAAATCACAACTATTTATACACTAGATTAATCAAAAAACTCACTCCAAAAGCCGTTTTTCTTGCGTTGTAAATTCATTATTCTGCAAAAATGAATTTAACAGTCCTTTGATTCGTTTGTTTTTATTTTTGATTCGGTATTCTGTCTGTTCTTCGTTTGTGCGGACGCAGACAGAAGATCTTTCGATAAGGTTTCGTTGTATCTTCGAAACATATTCGCTGCAACCCGGTACACACCAATTAGTGGGGGCGAATACTATTTTTCAGAAAGCAACGTCGTAACGCGCCTCGAAACAAGTTCATCATACTGTTTATATTCGGAATACTCCAGATTACAAGAAGGAATATCAGACCTGGGAATGTGGAAAATGAGTTTTGATCATTCTTCCAATATTCTGAGTGTGGCTTAAATCAAGAGCAGCATCAACCTAGAGAACAAGAGTACAAACACCAAAGTTGAAGATTAGCACAAGTTGAGATCAACAAAAGTCAAATTTGAAGAGCAATTTTGTGAACAAGAATGGAAAAAAATAGATTAAAGTCAAAGTATGCTAAGAATAGGAATATGTATGAATGAGAATAATTTCAAGAGAATTAACTTCTCCCAAGGCAGAGCATAAGCAAGCCTAAATTGTTGACATCTACAGCCCCAATTTCATGTTTCCAATTTTATCAAATGCACCAAAATAGAGTGAATCTTCAAAGTTCTTACACTTGGTTGAAGGCTTGATTCTAAGACTATTAAGAAACAAGAACTTTTAAATTCTTCATATGACTATCCCTAATAGCTTATGTAACCTCTAGTAAGGTAAAGACTCAGAACACCCTAGATCCACACTTTGATACCATTCTGGCAAGATATCTGATGCCCCTCCTCTCCCGAACGAAAAAGCAGTAAGAATAATGCAGGGAAAAGACTAAATGAAGACATCATTGTTTTAAGTGCAAATCAAACTCATCTAACTGCACAAGGAACGGACTAGAGATGAATTATACCAACAATTATGCTTAAAGGACTCAAAAGAGGGGCATACCTCATCCAGAATATAGAGTGGAGCTGGTTTGAACAACAACAGAGCCAGAATAAGAGACAGTGCAAGTAAAGATCTCTGTCCACCGCTAAGTTCTGACAAGGACTGCTTCCACACACCTCCAAATGCAACGCAAACCTCAAGACCGTCTAAGAAGCTACCTCCTTCGGGAGGTTCTAGCTTTGCCATTGTGCCCGGTAAGAGGGTAGAAAATATTGAGCCAAAGTCACTATAGAGAGTATAAGCTTGGAATGTAAGTACATGGCTTCTATAGAGCTTTGAACTAGTAGTATCATAAGAAAGAAATGGCTTAGAACTTACGTGTTAACCTTAACCCAAGTAACTTTCAGTGTTTCTTTCTTCTTTTCATCAAGCTCTTCAATCACCATCTTGATTTTTGATTTGTCATTCTATGCAAGATGAGCTTGCAATAAGTAAAGAGACTGGTACAATGAAGTGAGTATCAGAAGTTACAAACCTCAATAATGTTCTTCTTCGAAATTAAATCATTGTACTCATCCTCTGCTTTCTCAAACATTGCAATAACCTTCTTGTTAACTCTTTTCTCAAGGCTAACAAACACAAAAGAGGAAAAAGGCGTTAACTCTTGCTTTATTCATGGATAACAATGACGATGCTTTGCTCTACATTAGATAGATGGACATGCCCAAAAACATGTTGGGGGTCATACCCTGATTGTTCAGCTTGTAGCTTTTCAAAATCTTCCCTTGCTTTATGGGGATCACGGGATGAAAAGTCATAATCTGTTCCACTTCTCCCAAAGAGCTGTTTCTCAGATGTTATCCAAGCATGCTTCTCAATCAGCTTTTGGACCTTTAAGGAGCAATCCTTCTGCTCCATCTCCATTCGTCTTACCTGCCCCGTCAAAAGGAAACAAAGAAAAGAGAGGGTAAATACTGCTGCCGTCACAAGCAGCAAGCACATACAAGGTACATAACAGATTACCTCATTTTCCATCTTCTTCCTTTCAAGATTTGTCTCGCTAATTTTGCGCTGAAGTTCCTGCTGCTCCCTGAGAATGGAACTAATCTGTGAATCGCACTCCTTTATCTTTAAGCGGAAATTATTGAGCTCAGATTGTGCCTGATCATGAGCATTTCTTATAGAAGCAATCTGCAAGACAAGTGGAAGAGTCATTTTTTTTTCTGCTAGGAAAGGTATTACAGGGAAACTTATTGTAAAGAGATTGGTTGCTTACCCTGGTTTTATATTCATCTACTTCTAAAGTAAGACTGTTAATCTGCTGCTTCAGAGAAACTAAGTTACTCTCCGAGGATGCACATTCTTGTTTGACTGCTTCCATTTCCATAATAAGCCTCTCCTTTTCGTTTTCATGGCCCTACTAACATGCACAACAAAATCAACAGAAGAAGCTAGGAGACTTTCATTCACATGGTGGTGAAGTTTGTATGAAATTGAAATCATAAATGCGTTACACTGAGTGATTGTGCCACAATTACATTAGTACTGACTTGTGGTTTCATTCACATTGTGGTGAAGTTTTTATGAAATTGAAATCATAAATGCAGCGAAATGCATTACACTGAGTGATTGTGCCACAATTACATTAGTACCGACTTGTGGTCTTAAACAAGAAGACCTAAGGATCAAAGTATTGTGGAACATCGAATAAAACCAAAATCATGCTTCCATTAGAATGAAAGTTGAAGACTTTATGTTCATACTTAACTCTCAATTCGCACATTGCGAATCGGCACTCAGAGAAATTGCATAGAAGGAAAAAATTTGCTTGGTATTTAGTACCAGCATATTGTTTTAAAAGGAGATCCCATTGGTATTCAAGATGTACCTCTATTATTCCATTGTAATAGCACTACCATGTTTAAACCTTCTTCAACCAAAATCCCCAAACCAAGATAAGCAGTGCATCAAAATGCATCTATCTTTTAGGAAGGAGATTTTCTAATTATGCGGCAAGTGAAACAAGTCTTATCAGCATTAGTTACCGCAAAACTTAATGTCACCATTGTCATCTTGAAATCAAGGAGAAAGCAGGAAATCATTGGTAGAAATGAGTTGGTTAGGTTGAATGTGAAAAGTTTGCACAAGGTTTGCGGGGAATGTTATGATAGATTTTTCAACACCTACCTTGAGGTCCTTAGATGCTGACTGCACCTGAGCTTTATTAACCTTGATCTTTTTCTCTAAATCTTTTAGTCTAACATCTCGATTGTCAGCATGTTCATGGATAGATTTTTCAAGCATCGACACCGTGGCTACGCATTTTTCATACAAAAGTTGCTTCTCCGTAGCAGCAGATTTTGCTTCGGTAAGCTCCTGCTCGATCCTCTTTACTTGCTCACCGAGCTACAATACACCCAGCAAGTAGTTAAACACAATTGTATACTAAACAAGAAATCAATATTAGTAATGTATTAAGTATGGGTTAAGCTAAACAGAAATTAAAAAAAGTGCACTTGAGAAGTCTTATTGAAGGTTAAATCATAAAACCGTGTGATGTTCATTCTGCTCAGCCCTGCTCTGGAATAAGGAAAGATCATACGACTTAAGTTCCAACTGTGCCTTGAGGTCCTTAAACTTCTTCTGAAGAGGAAGAAGCTCCGAGATCTAAATGTCAAGGCAGAAAGAAGACAACAAAGGAAATCAGCATCTAAGCAAGACGACTGGCAGCTTGCCACAAGTTCATAACATAGAAGTCAATAGCATGTACAAAATTCACAATGTGCATTACAAATTACAACATATGATATAACCGAGGATGCTGCCAGCAGTTTTCAATTGAAGAATAATAGTCAAGCAACCATCACAGCCATTTAACCAGCTAAAACATATATACTTTATGTGGCTTTCCAAACAGCCGTGACCACGTAGAGACAATTTACGAAAGTACACTATGCAAAAAAAATCAAAAGGGACGAGATGGCTTATTTTAGCAAGAGATGGAGATGTAATATCAAACAAACTGAAAAAGAAAGATAAAGAAAATAAGACAGTTCTCATTTCCAACACTCAATGTAAAGATACTTACTTAGTCTATCAGAAAATACAAATTGAATCAAACTTGTAAAAGTATTACAGATATCAGATAATCATGGAAATGCATATAGGCAGCCCACACAAGTAACAGTGAACAAGCGATGCGCCGGTAGGTTGAATCATAAATGCTAATTTTTTTAATAACCAGATATAAAAATAGAAATGGGTGGACCTTCCCTGTCTTAGGACCCTGGTTCAAGCTTCGCCCCTTTCCCCACTCCCCAATAAAGGATGTAGTAATGCTCTTGCACTACCAATGAAAAAAATGCAGATGCAAGACAAAGTGACAAACTATCTTTTGAGTTAGAGCTCAAGAAGCATTCTTCTTTCTTCCTCTCTTCCCTCTCATCCACCATTCTTACTTTTGTTCATTTAAAGGGTTAATTTACAAGGCTGACCTTGGCCTCGATTTCAGATAACCTCTTCTGATGAACAAAAAGTTCTGATTCAGCCTCTGCCAAAGCATGAAGTTGCCTTAAAAGATCACCACCACCCCTGCCAAAATTGGCTGCTAAGTTAGGAGGTCAAGTTAATAGAAGTGGATGAAAACAATTAAAGCATCTTGTTATGCACCAATATGAATAACCCTGGTCCATGGATGTAGATTTTGAACAATTATGAAACACGTGTGCCACAAATAATGGAACTTCCATTATTCAGTTAGCACATGTATAAGTGCACGTGGATGAGATTTTCGCAAAAAGAAGTGAAGTAAGAAGCGGGTGACGTAACACAACAATAGCAACTTTGGATCAGGCAAAACTCAAAAGCAATGTTGTGGAGACTGTTAACAAAAGGAACTGGATGCTATTGCTTACTTGCGACTTCCACCAGTCAGAAGTCCACTTGGCTGAAATATGTCGCCCTCAAGAGTGACACTTGGGTTGCCGATTTCCTTATTAAAGGCAACCTACATATTCATCAAAGCAAAATCAAATCAAGCTCAGCCAGGAAAACAAACACGTTCTCAAGGTATAAAGCACTTGAAAATTGAGGTTAAAGGCCATAAGTGAACCCTATGGACACGCACACTAAAAATATTAACCAAAGGGCTAGCTTAATGAGTCAGTATTAACTATGTACTGCTTAGTACAGAGTACGCAGAGGTCATTGGTGTAGCGAGTCTGTGACCACACTACTTTCACGACAAATTTATTACATATGACCCCACAATTTTTAGATGACGAGGTATTGAGGGCCCAAACATGACCAACACTGCATATATGTCAGTTTAACACATCAGAAATATTAGGTTCTGTTTATTCTTTGATGGCATTTAGTTCCTCCTAGTAACACAGAGACAACCATAAAGTACCAGTTTACGCATTGAAATATATTTAGATATGGACAAGTTTACGATTATTGAAATTCTGCCCCAATTCCTAGAGTAGACACAATAGAAGACTACAAGTAGATAGTAGAGGTCAGTGGGTCACTTAAGTTCAAATTTCCTACATGTCAATTACATTTGCTTCGGAGCTATATTTTCTAAAATGTATCACTCATTACTTTCTATTTTTGACAATCAAATATTAAACCAGACTCTCTTTCCTCATTTTGTGGTATTGTTTAGTGGACCAAAATACATGTAAATCAAAATTTAAAGCAAGATTACCAACTGTTACATTCAACTATTACTTGACCTGTTGACCAGAAACATGGCAACAGAATAAGAAACAACAGATGTCTTCTATACAAGGATAGATAGTAAAAAAGGAGTTTAGGAGAAAGCATTCCAAAAGAACAAAAAGACGTACCTCCCTTGCGGCATCACTTGTTTTGCAAACAAATGTCGAACCAAATACATATTCCATAGCACTCTGCAACACACATCAAACGTCTTTTAGTAAGTATCTAAGTGCAACAAAACCAACCAAAGTTCTAATATAACACCCAAATTTTACTTGAACTTCAGCACATATTTGAGCACTTAGACATGGTTCATGATGACATGGCATTAAGAAAGGCACTTGCCATAAAAACATACCAATACACAGAATTGCATGTTCACAAACAATCCTTGGACACGAACATCACCAAACACATCAACAAAGCAATCACTAACTTTAGGACTGACTGAAAAAAAAGTTACAAAAATGACAGACATTAAACTGTACCAGGTAGGAATAACATTAAGGGTCTTGCTAACCACCGCCCACTAGGCAGTGGATAATTCACGTAATGCCAAATAAACATGAATATCAATACAAATTTTACGGATATCAATACATAATCACGGATATCCATACACATTTGCGAATATTGAGGTACTATTTACATATCATCCACAGCCCACTAGCTGATGGTTAGCATTTTCCTAACATAAATAACAGATGCAAATTATACCTTCAGTTCCTCAGCATATCCTACAAGAGACAGAGCAACATCTGCATTCCCTTTGCCAACCTGAAAATGTAGAACGCTGAGCTTCTGATAAATAAAAACAATTATAACCAAAGAGAGATACAAAAGTATGTGCAGACAAAAACAAAGACAAACCAATCTAACGGCAGTATTTTGCACTCTTAGAGGAACGGGATGGGATTGAATTTTGTTTAGAGGGATAATGGTAACTCTTCTTCGAAGATCGCCATTTTGAAGAAGTTGCTTTCCTGTATTTTCTGTGTCTACTACAACATTAAACATCTTTCCCCCTGCAGCAACCTGAACACAACAAAGCTCAGTATACGAGTAGGTGGGGATTATGTTTAGAACAAATTAGGAGTGGCAACAAAACATACATCTGAAATAAACCAATTATATGATATCATGCATGTCAAACCTCTAAGGCAGTCAATGTGGAGCTATCCTTCACTTTAATGAGTTTAGCAACCACACCTTTCACTCTTGACCTATCAAAATTCTTCACAGGGTCACGGTAAGTGAAATCCACATTAGCCAACTGTGCTGACAGAATCCGAATTTCGTCTTTCAACTTCTGCCCTATCTCTAACTCAGATGCACGATCCTGAAGACAATTGACAATTTAACCCAACTCACAACATAAGGTAAACTTTGACCAGACTTCAAGGTAGAATCAATTGCAGAAACCAGAATTGGAAGAGCATACCATCTGTAAGGCCTCCATCTTTCCATCTTCATATGGAAGAGATTCCAAAGCCTTTTTAACACTTTCCACGTCTTTACTTCTAGTACGAAGCTCATTTTCAGCAACAACAGCCTCTTCACGCTTTGATAATAACTTATGGGATTTCTCTTTCAACTCCTTCTCAGAATGGCTTATTTTTGTTTTCAATTGTTTGAGTTCTGTTTCTGCATTTCCAACTGCTACTTTGGCATCACCTAGTTGATCTTCAAGACATTTCTCTTCATTTCCGCTGCTCTTACCAGCAAGCACACCCTTTCGACAAAAAGCGCACAAGTTGGATAAGATTCTATAAGGGTATGAATGCAAGCACGAATGTTGTCAATGGAGTTCGGCCTAAAGTTCGAATAGCCGGTGAACCTTTACCTGGTAATCCTTTTCATATGCTTCCAAACTCCTAGAAAGCTCTTCAGCTCTCTTTTTCAGATCAGCTGCTCCATCTTCAGCATTTTTTATAGCAGATGCCTTCTCTTCTATAGAATGCTTTAATTCAGTGATGCTTCTCATAATCTGGTCACATTAAGACTTCAAATCTTTTATATGACACAAGCAAAAAGAACAAACTTCCCAAAATAATAGAGGACTTTGCACTGTTTGATTTTAAAGAAAAAAATAAAAAAGCCCAGCACCTTTTCAGCATTCTCATTCTCGGTGTTGAGTGTTTCCTCTTGGTTTTTCAGTACAGATACTTCCCTCACAAGATCACGAGAAAGAGAATCTACTTTGTCTGACAAGCTTTTTAGCTCCCCACCAACACTTGCTTCTTTTTCAGCAGTCAGTTCTGATACTTTTGTTTCCATCTCCTGTATTTCCATGCGCATCTTTTTTGCATTATCATCACTCTCAGAAATCTTAGCCTTTATTTCCTCTACTTCGCTAAGAGCATTATCTCTAATCCTCTCTTCGTTAACATACTCATACGCAATGCAAAATCTTTTAAGTCGATCCAATTCTGCATTGCCATTTGCCCATTGCATGTATTGCATCCTCTCCTTCCTCAACTTCTCCAAAGCAGGAAGTATTTCATGGTCAAGAAGCTTATCAATCTCATCTACCTTACTTTGTTTTTTCTCAAGTGTTTTCAAAGCAGCCTCTTTCTTTGTTTCGTACATTCTTGTCCCAGCGGCTTCTTCAAGCATGGATAAGATTTCAGGTGGTTTCATGTTTAGGACCTTAGTAATGCGTCCTTGCATGATGAGAAAGTGTGGATTATTGACATTAAGCTGCACAGAATGAAAAAGATTTTGCACTCGGCTAGGTTGGGCAAGGTGGCCATTTACTAAGTATTTGTTCCTTCCACCGACCACAATCTGCAAAATCAACATGAAAAGTTATCAAGATCTCCTTAATGGAATTCTTAGGAAGAGAACAGTGCAGTTATACGGCAAAGTGGAGCAATATTTATCATCAACACAATAAGTAGCTAGTCTGACTTCACAATATATCTGTTAAATGTACACGGACGTAATTCTAAAAAAAAATATATATATATATATATATATATATTTCTTGAACTGAAGAAACATGGTTATGTCAAAATTACAGGATATAAAATTTGTGGAGAACCAGTTACTCTGGAAGCCTATGTACAAAGGGAAATGGCCTTCGTATATCCCGGTACCATGAATCTAATCTTACCATATCTGTCGTGTATTTGACCAAAGATATCAGAATACCCCATTAATCAAAGATGAAACAGACCAATTAGTTACTTTACTTTGGCCAAGACATCATATAAACAAAGAGTCCACCCGATATCACTTTCTTGTTGCATTTTCAAATTACCTTCAAAATGCGAATTCTTTCTAGTTATTCTCAAATACCACTACATAATGTGCTTAACAAAACAAAAATACCGGTCCACATACCTGACGAGTCACGGTGATCTCCGGACAGTCCTCGTAACCAAGAGGGCTTCGACTCCTGTCTAAATTATCAAATATAATCGACACGGTAGCCTTTGTAATCCCAGCTTGCCCTTGCTTGTACACGAGCTCCTGAAGGTTTGAAGCCCGAACCTGCTGCAAATTCGTGATTCCCAAGACAAAGCATATGGAGTCGAGAATATTGGATTTTCCTGACCCGTTCAGCCCCGTGATCGCGTTGAAGTAAGGATCGAAACCAGGGACCACGGTTCTGGTTGCATACGACTTAAACCCCTCCAAGCATATCTCTTTGATGTACATTTTAAGTTCAATTCACAACTTGAAACAACACCCTGGAATGCGTTGGACGAAAAAATAGCCAATAACTTTAGAGCACAGAGGTAGGTAGAGTTATGAACGTTGATGTGGATTTCAAAAATAAAAGAAGATGGAGGTACTTGCCTTGAAATGCAGAGAGAATCCAACGTCAGTCGAGTTTGAAGAACGTGATGTTAAGGTTTTGGAGATCAAAACCCTAGAAAATTAAAGGATGGAAGAAGGATTTGGGGGGTTAAAGGGCGTCAGAGATCGAAGCCTTGGTAATTGGGTGAGAGATGTGAGGTGCGGACAATTTTAGAGCGAGAAAGACAGGAGAGAAGAAAGTTTTTCAAGTTTCACTGGAGCGAAAGAAATGGGATAACCAAAAAGGCGGGAAATGATTTTTCCGTGGTCATTTCGAATGATTTTCCCCTCTAATTGGGCAAGCTCAGATAATTATCGGGAATAGTCCATATGAGCCCAAAGCTTAGCCCTTCTTTTTCTTGCGAAATGGTTTATGGGCCCAAAGCATAGCCCATTAGCCCTTCTATTTTCTTGGGGGACAACTTCAGTAGGCCCATGACTCAACCCTTCTATTCTTCGAACTAAGCTTCATCCCTTTATAAATCTATGGATCTTTATCATAACGAAATCATTTGAATAGTGTAAAAAAATTTACCATTCCTAGAGCCCTGGTTTGCCGCTTTCCCCAATCAAGAGGAGGCTAATCTAAATTGGCCCCTCCTCCCTCCTCCGTCGCTCCTTCAAGAGAACCAGTGAAATGTGTCATCCGCAAACTGGCCAATAGGAGGAATTAGGTTTGCCGAGGAGATAATATTTACTTCATATAAAGGTGTGTCTTGAATTAATTGTTAGAAATT
>JABCMJ010026059.1:0-14925 GCA_014822125.1 Arbutus unedo | reverse complement strand
TTTTAATATTTTACAAAATAAGGCTAAAACTAAGTTTTCTTTCTAAAATCAAGTTCTTAAAATAAGAATTACCAATATTGTAAAAAATGACAAGAGAATAATTTTTTGATCTTTAGACAGCCACATCACCTCTTTATTTTCTTGCGAAAGAGGTGAAAAATAACTCTCTTTTTCGCACTCCTCCCCCTGCTCAAAAGTTATTCCGGTTATTAACCAAGAATAATACTATATCTTTCTTATTACAATTACAAAATAACCTTATCATTCCATTTTATTTTTCATCCAAAATCAAATACTACTTTATCCTGTTTTTTTAATACCTCATCCAAATTATTTATCTTTTTATTACCTCCTGTAAACATCACATCAATGTAAACTAATTCTCCAAAAATAATACTTCCTCTTATCTTATTCTATCCTCCTCAATAATTTATCCCCTACAAATAATTCTTTATCCAATTGATTGCTCTTTGCAAAGATAAGAGTGAACAATATTACACATAGGACCCTAGCTCCTCAATTTCGCTATTAACAAGGAGTAATGCAAGAAATGGTGCAAGAAAACATGTGGCAAGATGGGGCCACTAGTTTTTGTGCTTTTGAATTTTTTTTTTCCTTCTTCTCTCTCTCTCTATCTCTCAAAAGGTTAATAATAAATGTAATTTTTTAAAATATCTTTTATCTTTATTTTTTTTCAATTTGATTAGCTTTGCATCAAATATTTAAAATTATTGATTCGTCTCGACGAGAGTAAAAAAATGATCAAAAACTTAAATCAATTCTCTACAAATAAAAGTAATCTAAAATAGATAAATATTTTTAATTATGTTCGTCTTTTTTAAACTTTTAAAATTTCGTTCGTATGTTTTTATGTTTTTAATTCCTCTTGTCTTGACGAACTAATAGGCACAATATTTGACGAAACACCAACAAAAAAAACTTTTTTGTGAATAAAAATACTAAAAACAAACATGTATATTTTAAAATATTTTTGCCTTTGATATTTTTTACTTTGTTCATAAGTAAATATGAAAAAAAAAAAAAAAGGAGCTAGAATTGGGCCCTGGCTCCCCATGAAGTTAGTTTTGTGAGTTATGTCAAAGTCAAGCGTTAACTGAAAAAGGAGTTAGAATTGGTCTTCATTGTTTTTGATTCGTTGGAGGGCAGGGCCAAGTACGTACTTTGCGTTCTCTTTCTTAAAATTCAATTTCGATATCAGGGGCATAACTTGCTGAACTCTGACTTTTTGTTGTTATTAGGTAAATTGCTACTCCCATAGTGGACAAAAGTCACACCCCTCCCCAATAACTACCTATTTTTTTTAATGTAATTACAAATATGCCATCTTCCCTTTCCTTCCTTCCCAAATTGCAAAAATGCCATTTCCCTTCACATGTAAATTACAAAAATGCCACTCTTCAAACTTTTTCTATTTCACATTGATTTTAATAAAAAAGTATAATTAAAAATAAACTTTAAATAATAATAATATTTACTTTTTAAAGAAAAAATAACTAATTGAACTCTTTATTTTCACACTAATTTTTTATTTATTTTTGTAATAACTCATAAAATTTGAGATCGCAGTTAGTCTTAAAATTTATTAATTAGTCAAAGTTAAAATTTTAAATTTTTTTAACTAATAAACTCTTTGAAAATATATATTCTTAAATTTTTATTTTTGGTAAAAAAATTAGAGTGTGAAGCACCAAATAATTACTCTCAACTAAAACATTATGAGAAGTAGGTGATTACAATCCACATTATCCAAATTTTGTTTCATAATGCATCATCCATTTTTTATCTCCCAATATTTTTTTTACTCCTCCCAATTAATCTATTTATTATATGTTTTCTTTCTTTACCTATTTTCTAACATCTATAAATAGAGAGAAAGAATGAAAAATTGGAGACTTGATTTTTAATTTCTGCTACTCAAATTATTTATTTTTCTAACTCTCTGACTTGGACTTTGTGGATAAACTAAGTATCAAGAGAAGTTATATTATTATAAGTTAATATTTATGTAATTTATGTCAATAAAATGTCTATAGTTATTCCTTTTAGTTTGAAGATGAATATGTTATTCTTTTTATTGTGTAGAAATTTAAATGTTCGATTTGATAACGCGAGACACAGAAGATGAAAAACTATCAGAAACATACTCAAACTTTTAGAGTTTTACATGTAAATTTCTATACCGCAAGATTCATACTAATTCGCAGGATATATCTTAAATACTCGAGCTACTGTATGTGGTTGACCCCTCTGGTGTACTTTATGTATTAAATCATGATATGCTAATTATTTGATACGTAAATCAATTTTTATTTGAAATTTTTAAAAAATAATTCTTTTTATTTATCTTCCCCTAAAAAAGTAACTATTATTTAATCAGAAAGAATTTACGGAGATAATAATAAATAATAAACATGAAGCAATTTAATCAAGTTGTGATGTAGTTCAAATAGTAAAAAAAATTTCGCCCTTGTTTTCGTATCACGAAACACTTATATTTTTCGTCATTATGTTCAAGTGGTAAAGTTTTTTGTTTAAAAAAGCAAGGTCCAATGTTCAAGTGTTTGAGAAATATGCATCCTTATGTTTTTAATCAAAAGATATTTCAAATTTTTTTCCGCTCTTATTTTCGTATCATGGAACACTTATATTTTTCGTCCGTATGTTAAAACGAAAAAAGGGATGAAAAAATAAAAAAAATTTAAATACCACGAAACACTTAAATATTTAAAAAATATATATTTAAATATTTGTATTTAAATTTTTAAGTATCATAAAAAAATAAAAATAATTTTTTTTTAATAATTGAACTTGCGATTGATCTTTAAATATTATTTTTAATTAATGATAAATTTTTTATATTTTTTTGAATTAAAAACTTACACAACACAATTTATTTTAGTACCATACGAACATTTAAAATAAAAAAATAAAATAAAATCGGTGAATTTTCTCCAGCAAACGGCTGAAACGAGTAGCAGCTCCTGTTATTAGTTCCCAATTGATGGGAGATATGCACTTTTAGACTCTGTGGTCAGTTAAGCATGAAATGAACACCCACTCGTCTCATATTACTCTACACTGGTATTGCAATGTCTCGAATTCCGATATTGTTATTTAATGTTATTTAATATTATTTTATTTATTAAAAAAACTCTTAAATAAGATTTTATTTCACATACTTTTCTTAAGGTTATTTCTGATAATTTTACTGTATTCTATTCCCCTGTTTTACAGGCTATTCATTTTCCACCTTCATCCTATACTAATAAGTGTACGTCAGTTGATTGTTAACATGCTGCTGTCATCCTAATCAGAAAATCCCATTTTACCTCCCTCCTCTCTCTCTCTCTCTCTCATACATAATAACTCTCTCCTCTTTTTCCTTACCCATTTCTCTCTTTCCCCATTTTTGCCCCATCTCAAGGTTAGTTTTTTTTTTTGGAATTATTAATCAAATTAATTTGTTATTGGCACCGTTAAATAAAATTAGTTTGTTATTTTATGCATATTTTTATTTTTTATTATAATCAAATTAGTTAGTTATTTTGTTTGTATTTTTTTGTTTACTTTTCACTCTAATTAAATTACTTTGTTATTTCTTGCATATTTTTTTTGTTTTCCAATATAAACAAATTATTTTTTATTTCTTTTTTCTTTTTTTCTTTTTATTTTGATCAAATTGTTTTTTTATTTCATAAGGCTTTTTTTCGTTTCATTCTCATAAAATTATTCAGTTATTTCATGCGTATTTTTTTTTACTTTTCATTCTAATATAATTACTTTGTTATTTCATGCGTATTTTTTTTACTATTCATTATAATCATAATCAAATTAGTTTTTTATTTCATGCATTTTTTTTCGCTTTTCATTCTCATAAAATTAGTTTGTTATTTCAAGCTTTTTTTTTTTTTTGCTTTTCATCATAATCAAATTAATTAGTTATTTTATGCGTATTTTTTTAATTTTTCATTGTAATCAAATTACTTTGTTATTTTCTGCATTTTTTTACTTTTCATCGTAATCAAATTAATTTTTTATTTCATTCGCATTTTTCGTATTTTTTATTTTGATGAAATTAATTTGTTATTTCATGCTTATTTTTTTTTGCTTAATAATGAAAAGCAAAAATAAAAAATACGCATAAAATAACAAATTAATTTTATTTAATGGTGCCAATAACAAATTAATTCAATTAATAATTCAAAAAAAATTGACCTTGAGATGGGGTGAAACTGGGGGAGAGAGAAATGGGTAAGGAATAGGGAGATGAGAGTTATTACGAGAGAGAGAGAGAGAGAGAGAGAGAGAGAGAGAGAGAGGGGGGAGGGGGGTAAAATGGGGTTTTATAAAATAGAGTACAATGGCATCAACATTTTTAACAGTCAACTGACGGACACTAATAACAGAGGGAGGAAAATAAATAGTTTGTAAAGTAATACCTTTCTGAGTAAGACGCGTCATCAATTTTGCGATTCCAGAGAAATACTAAATGAACCTTCTATAGTAGCTAGTCATTCCCAAAAAAATCCTAACCTCAAAGACTGGAGTTGGCTACTTTCAATCCATCACTTTTTGGACCTTATTGTCGTCAACCGATATTCCTTCCCCCGGCACAATATGTCCCAAGAACTTGACTTTTTTGAGCCAGAACTCGCACTTGTTGACCTTCCCATATAACTGATTCTTTCTCAAAGTCTAAAGTGCAATCCTCAAATGTTCTTCATGCTCCTGCTCCATCGGTGAATAGATCAACATGTCATCAATAAAGACAATCACAAATTGATCCAAATACAGGGCAAAGACTTGGTTCATTAAACACATGAATTGTGCTGACACGTCAATTTGAATGACATTACCACAAATTCATAGGGGCCATAGTGTGTGCGAAATGCGGTCTTTGGTATATCCTCATCCTTAATCCGCGACTGGTGATATCAAGACCTTAGATTGATCTTCAAAAAACATGTTGTTCCTATCAACTAATCAAATAAGTCATCTATTCTGGGTAGAGGGTATTTATGCTTTATCGTGATTTAGTTAAGTCGATGATAGTCAATACATGTTATAGAGTACATCATTTGTACCAATTATAAAGTTATTGGTACCATTACACACTTGAAATGATAGAAAAACTCATTTTCTTTGTGAAATTGTGTCCTGATCCACAAGCATCCTAGACCCGATCGAGCCAAAGAAACTTCCTAATGATTGAACTAATAAGCACTACAAGATCAACGGTCTCAATTATCACGATTTTGCCCTAGTCAAGTGCCTACTGTACCTTCGACTACAACGCAGAACTTAGTTTCTTATCAATAACATTCAATGTATATATTTTAAAAGTCATTGCCAACTCAATTTTGATAATGATTGATTTGAACCGTTAAGATTTCATGTCTCGTTGATTCATTCAGTGTCACAAAAAGTGGAGATCATTGGATATCGAATACAGCGTGATCAGGTCACATTTAATTCATTCTGAGGCATTAAAGGCTTATAGCGCACCACCCAATCACTACCTGAGTTTTGTTTTGGCAATCTACACTGTCTATCTTCTACATATTAGGCAGTAAATCATTTGTTCTACAAATAAAGTTAGTCGGGTATCGCTACACACTTGAAATGACAAAAAATACACTTTTATATGAAATTGTGTCCCAATCCACACAAGCTTTTTAAACCCAATCGAGTCAAATTTTGATAATAATTAATAAGCACAAAAAAATCAACGGTATCAATCATCATGATTGTGTCGTGGTCGCATGACTACTGTATATTCAATTATAGCACAATACTTAGTTTGTAAAGAACTAGGTTAAACGTATAGATTTTAAAACTCATTACCGAATTAATTTTGACAATAGTTGATCTGAACCGTTAATACTTCATGTCTCGCTGATTCATTAGGATCACTAAAAATAAAGATCATCAAATATTAGATACCGTGTGATCAGATCACATTTAGCGCATTATGAGGCGCCAAATCTTCTATGATTAATAAGAATTTTAGTCTCTAAATGTCCTGTATTTGGTGAGTAAATAAATTTGATCAGCAATTTTGTAATTTTTCGCGACCAAAACACGATTGGTCACGAAAACTGATTGCCAAGAGTGTAATTTCTAACATGAATTATTTTTTGTGACTAAACAAATGGTTAATGTATTGAACCTCGCCCAAAATTTTCCCTAAAGAAATTGATGCACTTTTTAGTATACCTTTGGTGACCAAAAGTAATTAGTCTCTAAAAGTATATTTTTAGTGAACAAATACTACTCACCAAAACTATTTTTATTATCTTCCGTGATCAAAAAAATTTAGTCACTAAAAAATCTGTCATTAGTGATTAAGAAAAGTTTGATCGCAAATTGTGTGCTTTTACGCATTTGATTACGGAAAACGGTCAGAAAATGTATAATTTCTAATAGTGATTTCATAGAATGTTCTACCATTGTGAATGGTTTGTTTTCATATTTAGCTCTGGATATCAAATCGTATGCCAATGTCTTTGTGCTTCATGTGACAAGGTGATATCGAGTCTTGATCTGGAAGATTCAAAAGGATACTGCTGGAACATTTGTTGTTTTAGTATGTTTCTATTGCAGGGTAGGTACAAACCATTTGTAATCTCATTATGAGTCGGTTGGTATCTTGTCATTCAGTTTATATTTGTATTTCGGGTGTCATGCATGTGGCGCATGATTGTAGGGTTGTGTTCGAGTATTAACAAAGTTGGGATGCGATCAATTTCTTCATGATGCCTCTATAATTGGCGTCCCTTTAATCTTTGTAACTTGTTAATGTCCAAAGGTTAATATAGTTTTATTTTGCTAAGGAAAGAAAAAACAGGTGAGGTCATTTTATTTTTTGAAATTTCAAGGGAGGTCCGTGTATTTGTTAGTAACCTCAAGGAAGGTCATTACATTTTACCCAAACAAATAAGATGCCAATACCTGTCTTTACTTTGGTAAAAAAAAAAGAAAATAGAAAATTTAGTTTGCATATCATCACTTAATACGAAACAGGGTAAATTAAATCAGGATCCTATTTACCCTTGCAGCGTAGGATTTCATCTCATACACTTTTTCAACTTACGTTTTTATCCTATTTTTACATGGTTCGATATTTTTGCCCTTATTTTTTAGTGTTAGTTTAACCTCTTATCCCTTTTTAAGGTAGAACATCTATTCTTGATTTGGTATGTTTATAATCGTAGCAATAAATTTGGCTAGAATTATAGAATTAAATCGGGTAACAAATGTTAACTGAGAAATGAATTAATTGGCCAGAAGATTTCATGTTTATACTACAGAATATGGTATTTGTCGGAATATTTAATTGGCCAGAATCTTCGACTAAATATTTGAATTTTTAGTGAAACTTAATGGTTCACTGGAATCTCTATAATATCTTCGGATCTTTTGAACAAAATCTCATAAAATTTTAGTGATTTATTTTGTTCTTATATTATTCATCAGGTATTGCATAGACCCGCCACTTTTATATTCTTCCTCACCGGAACTAAGCAGTTGGAGTTAGGACGAATATCTTATCGTCAAACCTAAAGAATTTTTTTCGAAGATTGTTGGGATTACACAATGAGTGAAACTTATTTTGTCGTTTTTAGTTTGTAGTATTCATTTTGAGTATATAGATTCTACATGATATGCCGGATCTTTTCTAGATGATCTGAAATTTATCATGTTTTGACAATTTACCATAATTTGGGGATGGCCGACTCTTTTGTTGTAGTATTAATTTTGAGCGTGAAAGATTTACCATATGCAAATTGACCATAGCCAAATAGTTGTAGAAATTTACCATAATGATGAAAATATATTATTATACGTAAGTTACTATTGCAAAATATAGTAAATTGTCCGTGAGCATGAAAAATTTACCATAGAAAATTGATCATCGCGCAGGAGTTGTAAAAATTTACCATAATGATGCAAATATACCATGACACGTAAGTTACTATTGCAAAATATAGTAAATTGTCCATGCTATGCAAATTAACCATGACATACAAATTGACCATTACTAAAGATTTAAAACACTTAGAAATATAAAAAAAATTTACAATAATGATAAACTAAATTAACCATGACGAAGTACGGGAATATGTATCTTTTTTTCTTGGTAACCATAGGAAAAGGAATAGACTCAAGTTAGACTAATAAGGAAATATTTGAATCAATCCCTTTTTCTTAGGGATAAAAACGCTGAAATTGGGGTAAATAGATTTTGAGGACAATTTGGGTATTTTTTTAAAATAGGATAAAAAATTAACCTTCAAAAGTGTATAGGACGAAACACTAGGTATCTCTTATAAATAAAACTAAACAATAAGTATCCCTAAGAAATATCATACAACCTAGATTTTCTTTTATTTTTATTACATCTCACGTAGTAGTTAAATTTCGTTTTAAGTTCCTTAGAAATATTCGTAGCTACACTTCTGTTACACGGGGCTTTGGAAACGTAGGAGCAGCTACCTACCTTTCCTTGACCTTGCCTTCGGCGAAAGGGTAATAGGAGAAACACCGAAAGATAAGAATTAAGGAATTTGTGTACTCATAGACCCTTAAAAATTGAGATAACCACCTTGTTGTAGTTACACTTTTGGATATGTAATGCTGCAAATATAGATGTTCAACATATAATTCATTGGACACAATTTTTCTAAACCGCGACAAATTTGAATCCTACGAAATGTAATGGGACCACATGCATTAAATGTATTTGGACACATTTGTATTGGGTTAAATTATTAGGACAAGTATGTATCAAGTTTAACCTGAAACTTCACACACTGACAACCACTTAAACAATATTTATGTTTGATTATTATAATTGATGCAATACTCCCGATCCTTGTGAACTGCTCCATTCGTTTTAATTCGTTTGTCCTTTACAAAACTATGTTTAATTTTCAAACCAAAAATATACTTACAAACTTTTATTTTTATTTTCAAATCAAAACTATTTTATTTTCATTTTTATAATTGGTGAACGTAATCCTCACTTTTGATTGTGGGGTTGAGAACTTTACTCTTTATATAAAAACAATAGAAGATATTTTAATAAAACATAAATTAGTAAACATTCGTTTCTTAGTACCAATTAATACATTAATTGAGTTCGACAAGTATGACATTCGTTATCTCCCCAAAATGACACTAAAGGGGCAGATTTCGTCACCGAGTTCTCACAGAATAGGGAGTAAGATATCTTGGCACAAGCTAGGCTACAAAATCTAGAGAGCTAGAGGAACAGATGGAATCGATGCCCGACACAACACTTCATTGGAAGTTGTTTGTAGATGGCTCAACTAGTAACAAAGGCTTCGAAATTGGGATAGTCCTTTTCGATCCAGAGGGATTGGTACTGGAGTAGTTGATTAGGTTGAATTTCGTTGCAACCAACAAAATTGCAGAGTATGAAGCTCTAATCTCGAGAAGAGATGTTCCTATACTCTTGGAGCTCGAAAAATTCTTAACCACTATGATTCCCAACTGGTCATCAACTAGTTGTCAGGGGAATATGCTACCCGAAATAAAAAAATGGTATTGTATGCCGAAAAGGCCAGAGCGGAGCTGAGACAGCTTACCACGACCAAGATTGTCCATATTAGCTCCAAACAGAATGAGCATGCTGACGCCTTGGCTTGTCTGGCATCAGTACTGCCAGGAGAGGTTCGTCATAACTACCTATCGCTAAGAAGACCTTAGACCATGAGCTCAACACAAGTTGGATGGACCCTCTTATTGCCTACTTGAAGCACGAAATGTTGCCTAAGGACAAAGAGGCCCACTGAGTTAGGATTAAGGCTGTTAGGTTCTGGCTATCACATACAAGCCAATTCTACAAGAAGTCACTCACAAGACCATAGCTGAAGTGTCTACACCCGAAATTAGTTCAACAGTTTCTATATGAGATTCACGAGGGAGTGTGTGGAATCCCTCTTGGTGGCCGGTCAATTGCCCACATTACTCATGCCCATACATGCAAGAGGATGCCATGGTGTATATACAATCTGATGAGAAAGGTCAAAAATTCTCCCCAATTATACATACATTAGCATCTGACTTGGCACTGCTGACTAGTCCATGGCCATTTGCCCAATGGGGCCTTGACATTGTAGGACCTCTTGCGAAGGCCAAAGGCATGAAAAAATATCTGATGGTCGACACTAACTACTTTTCAAAATGGATTGAATCTAAGTTACTAAGTAAGATCACCGTGCACAACATGGAGAAGTTCGTATTGCAAAATATCATTACCAGATTTGGGATCCCCTTCTCAATTATGTCAGACAACGGAACCCAATTCCAAGATAACTTCAAGGCCTTTTGTTCACAGTGTAAGATGCGAACTTCTACGCATCAATAGGTTACCCACAGAGCAATGGATAAGCAGAAGGTTCAAATAAGACAATTCTGGAAGGAATAAAGAAGAGACTAAAGAAGGCAACAGACAAATGGGTGGATGAACTCCCCTTGGTTTTGTGGGCTTACTGAATGATGTTGAGAAGTTCAATAGGAGCCACCCCCTTCTCCCTAGCAAATGGCACGAGTGTTGGCATTGGCGCCATGTTTCTTCCTTGGCACTTTTCATTTCCTCAAAGGAGAACGGTTGTTTCAGTGTCAATGTGAGTTGATTCTAGAATATCGTCGTTCATCCTAAATTGATTGTATGCTTCTTCTACCCTAGAAGGCTAACACTCAGGAGTCACGACTCGATCTGGTGACAGGGAAGTTAGGTCAGAAGTGGTGAAGGACAGAGACGAACTTACTTAAGCATTAGAGGGGCCCACAGGGTCGATAGGAGCTCGCGCGTCAGTAACTCTTCCAAGACCCCTCACGAAAGGGACAACAACTCCTTTGGGTACGTTGTTGGCAATTGGTCCTTCAACGATTAAAGCTCTCGCTACCCAATTTTGAATATAGCTTCTGTAGCTTGGCGTATATCAGAGTAGAACCTTAGGAGATCTGTCGAAATTACTTTGTCCTTCAAAGCCGATGTGGGAAAAGACACGTTTAAGATTGGAATAATGGTTCATGACTTCAGTCCTACCTTCGCTGTAGTTGACAGCTAGAAAGCACATAATTGAAAGAAACACTATTAGGATAATGGCCAGAATACATAACCAAATGTAGCAACATTGAAGCAGCAACTAACGGGGTTTGCCAAAGCATCTCAGGATGCATAGTCTTCGGATCTTGGGCTCATTGGGGGTAAACTCGTAGTTTTCTACAATTATAAGGAAATCATCATCATACTCTTGCTGGAATCATTAAGGTGAGTCAGAATTTTCTCATGACTAGCTCGACATTTGAGGTAGTAGAGGTCAGAGTGGCCTTTAACCATGTCGTAGTTAAATTGAATATCCCAGAAGCCGAGGTCAGTACCCAAGATTTTGTTCAACTCTATGATGGACATGACAATCCTAAATGTGTTGATTGAGACTTGCATAGGAGTGAGGCAATAATCGTAAAGGAACCTAAGAAGTAGAGGGTGGACGAGGAACCTAACTCCACCCTCAGTAATCGCCATGAGTTATGTGGAGTTTGTCGTCAGTAGCCTCGTCTCGAAAAGTTTGGGAGCCATTGAGCTCCACAACCATATAATCAAGAATCTAATATGTATGGCAGAATTCTAAGATTGCCTCTGAAGAGGACATCATTTTTCTATCAACATCCATTTTTGGGGGGAGAGATAAACAGAGGTATAGAAAGATGTGATTCAAAGAATAGAAGTTCGAAAAAGTTAGGGACTTACAGAAATCAAATTTACAGTTAAGGAGACTAGAGACAAAAAGGATTTAAAAATGATGGAGAGACAAAAATATTAAGAGATGAAGAAGAAGACCAAAAGGTTTTATAGGAAATTGACGAAGTAGTAAAATGTGATTTTTATTGTGGGGTAAAATTTTAAAAGTTGGTGAGCACGCGTGAGACGCGTTGATTACTGCAAAAGACTGCATCAAATGTCACGTTACTTTTAATGTGACAATACGAATACCAAATGGCGGTTTGGATACTTATTCGAGGAAGGAATGTCCACTTCATCGAATTTGGAAAGCTTTGCCTAGTCCAACAATTTGGCACAGAGCATATTCAAAGTTGGGGAAAGTTGAAGGAGATAAACTGCAAGTAGAAGATATTTATATTTATTCCGAAATAAATTTCCAACTTGGTAAGAGGATGCTCTTACTCACGTGAGTGATGCCGAGATCCTGGTAAAGTATGCTGGCTGAAAAAGGCAGTTACGAGTTCGACCGACTTGAGAAAGACAATTGGTTAAGATAAAGTTAGAATATTATGTCAGGAGTTGTTCTAATCGGAAAAGGACGAGGAGTCCATGACCAATTCAACTTAAAATGAGAAGTTTGAAGTTGAATGAAACTTTAATGGTAGAGGATAAATTATGGTAGAATAAATGTCGAGTTTATCTTATTAGTTGCTAATTAGAAGACATTTCTGATTCGATTCTAATGAGGAATTAGAATATTGGTGAACATAGGTAACTGAGATGCCAAAAGCTTGTAAATAAATATTCAAAATCGAAAAAAGGTAAATGACATTACGAGCGGTTTTTCCTATGATCCTCATAACTTACTTAACCATCGGAGTGCCTTCCCACTATAGAGATGGAGGATTCTTTGATGGTTTTTTATCTTGTAGGTCACTAAAGATAAGCATTATGTACGAATCCATCAAAATCCTTGTTGCCATTGGTTGAGGTAATATATTTTCTAGGTAATCAAGTTTTACCCACTTACACTTTATATACGAATAATAGAAGATATTTTAATAAAACATAAATTAGTACAAATTCGTTGTTGGTAACTCATCAATACCAAGTAATACATAGCTGACAAATAATCTATTCAGGATAGTTTAAAACTTACAAAACTAACATAAATAACCATAAGGGCAATGCTGACGCCAAGAAGGGATAGTCGAAAACGAACCCCAAGGGCTAAACTGCCTACACATGCCAACATGCAGGATATGTGTAGAGGGGAACCTCACGAAAATTGGCAGGCAGGGGTAGAGTTTTATTGAACCGAAACCTGTATATTTGCTTAATTAATTAAGAGATAAATAAGCTTGCAAATTCTCATCAAGAGATTTGATCCAAGTATCTGTTGAAGAATAAGGAGAGCATTCAGGAAGGTTTGCTGGGGGATCTTTCATAGATGTCTCTGGAGTACCGCCATCTTTCACTATGAAAGCAACGCTCATGCCCCATGTCAGATGTCGATCGAAATGGCAGTGCCAATACCATACACCTGTCGACCAAAAACACGTTCATGTTAAATTATGTCGAACATGGATATAAAGTAGCCCACGTATATACATGCATACCTGGATTGTTGGCTACAAATCTGATAGTAGTCCAACCATTCTTGGGGACAACCATTGTATTGACTTTAGGTGGATCATCCAAATTATAGCCCAGTGGATCAGTATTGGGGTCAAAAATACCATATCCAGTTCCAACCACATAGAAGTTATAACCATGCAAATGCATTGGGTGAGTCTCAGATGCATTCAGAACATTAGTCCCCTGGAACACTATCTCCACTGTTTCATTGTAATTCAATATCTTCACTTTTGTTGCTAAAATGTCATCTGTGGCATTCTCACCCAACGTATCCGAAGTGAAGTTGAAATAAGATGGCGGTAAATCTGGAAAATCATCCTCGTATATTCCACTCATGTTCCTGCAATTTTGTAAGTTAATAATATATGTATGTATCCATCCAATTTTTGAATATTCAAAAGGCCTACCGCCTGTCGATTGAGTTTAATTTTATTTGATAGGTATGTACCTGTAATAAGCACCCAAGATGTCAACCGTGGGATTCCTGAAACTTATGTTGTTCAAGCTGGCAGTCATCATAACGACTCCATAATCTTCGGGGCATGTCTTGTTGACGCATAGCATCAAATTAACAGAGGCAGTGATAAACATACGCGTTGTCATGTTGCCTTTGGGTACATCAATTGGGTACTCTGCATTTGCCAAGCTCTTCAGGCGGGCCTTAAAGGCATCCGCAGCTGCAGATGCCGCGTATATTGGAAGTGATGATGGAAATATTGGGTTCTCGTAATCAGGGGTAGTTTTGTTATTGTACTCAAGGATTGCAGTCGCATTTGTTTTGTCGTACCCTGTCCAAATTGACTTGGCGCTATCAAATTCTCTGATTGCCATGTAATACTCACCTCGGGCCTTGTCTGTTTTTACCAAAAAGTCCATGGTCTGTCCTGGGGATATCACCATGTAATCCGTCGAAAAAGGTTTGAGGTAGTTTCCGTCCATCCCCACAACTGTGACGTTGTGATCCGCGATTGCAAAGAACATGTCTTGGTTCATTACGGCGTTAATCATCCGAAGGAGATAAGTCTTGCCTTGATCAACCTTAACCCGGTATGTATGTTCTGCGATAATAATTTTTGCTACTTAATTACTACATGCATACATGTCTGTGGATTCATATTGAAACACAAATATTATCAAAAAGCGTAGCTTTCCAAATAATTAGTAACAGGAAACATTTCCTGTGTCTTTTTTGACATTTCAAAGTAAACAGACTTTTTAAATATTTGAAAACTTGGGGGGGCTTAAGAGAAAGACAGCGAAACCTTTGGAGCAATTGCACAAGTCTCCGGGTTGACCGTTGATGGTGTAAGCGTCGGAAACAGGCAAGTCTAACCCAGCCTGAAGATCCTCTACAACTACCGTGTTAATGTCATCGCTATACCAACTTCCTGCACATAAATCACCAAATAAAACCATAAATAAATTTCGCCCCATATATATACTAAACATGCTAACTTTTTATAATATATATATATATATATATATATATATATATATATATATATATATAT
>JABCMJ010026056.1:0-10698 GCA_014822125.1 Arbutus unedo | reverse complement strand
TGGTACGATTCGTGCGCTTGCGAGTACATTAAAATTACACAACACCACCCATTGAAACTCCATCTCCTAGATGCCAGCCTCACAGCCAGCACTACAATCTGGCTAGGGTGTCACAATATTCCTTTGACTTTATGTCAAATTTTGATTTGGTCATTTTAGTTTTAATTTGAACACTAAGCACCTTACACTTTAACATTGATTTCAATGTCACCCAGATGATTGATTCCGTCCAAATTGACTAATGGAAAGTGGAAGTCTGTGGGTATTATGATATTTTACATCCTTCTCCTTTTTTAACTTCAAAAATTTCAAAAACACACGCGCGCACTCTCTCTCTCTCTCTTCTCTCTCTCTCTCTCTTCCTCCCTCCCTCCCTCCCTCCCTCGCACACACACACACACCAAAAAAAAATTAACCGGCACAAGCCCATTATGTACACACACACACTCCTGTCATAAAATATTAATCCAAACCGACATATTAATATTGATGAAATCTCTTTTCCTATCTATTGAAATGCAATTACGAATAAAATTTAAAGTCATGCCAATTTACGTTTAAATATATTTAATTAAAAAGTTTTATTTATTAGTTATGTCTTTCTTTAGGTATATTATTTTTGTAATTTTTTATTAACATCATTATCTATATTTTTTTTTTTTGTTAATTTTTTATGGTTTTGTGGTTCATCTCGACGAAAGAAAATATGAAATTATATCCCAAAGTTTAAAAATAAATAAATAAATAAGCCAAAATGATCTTTTTTGACTTATTTTCGTATTTGGTTATTTTTTTTAATTTTTTGACATGATATTTTTTATTTTTTATTTTTGTTTTGCTTTGTCTAATCAAGACAAATTAAGAAATAAAACATTATGTAAAAAATTATAAAATATTAAATAATACTGAATATTTTAAGAAAAGTATTGGCAAAATAAAAGAATTGGCAATTGAGATTTTTCTTTTTCGGGTCAACCAGTTGGTTGCAATTGGAATTTGTAGTAGAGAATTGTTATTGTGTAAGATAAGAGAATTAGTATTATATGTGTGTGTGTGTGTGTGTGTATGTGTGTGTATAAATTTTTTTTTAGGAGGTGGGTGGATGGGGGTGTGTGTGTGAGAGAGAGAGTCAAGAGTTTTTTAGTTAAAAAAAAGAAAGAACGAGGACATAAAATATTAATACCTTCAGACTTGGCGCTACACTTGACCACTTTCCGTTAGTTATTTTGGATGAAAATAGACGGCAATGTCACATTGAACTAAACATCAAATATTAAGAGACCTAGTGTTCAAATTAAAATTAAAAGGACCAAAACAAAATTCGACCTAAAATTGAAAGGATATAAAAGTAATTATGTAAAAAAATAATGAGAAAACAATTAGAAGAGCAATAACCCTTAAAATTCTACCAGTACACGGGAAATGTTGGTCTTACATGATTGCCTTGGCAACAAAATAACAGTCTTAATCAGGAGTTGCTCGAGTGGAGATCAGAACAAGTCATAAATTTAGACATTCTAAAGTCGAATTTTGTTGGTAATAAGAGGAGGAGCCATTGCATTTTTATACGGTCAATAAGCTCAGTGCTCTGAGGATTAGTCCGCATTTAGATGGAGACTCCCCAAACTTTACTCTAACTTGATCTCAAGCCAACCCGAATACATCAATTATCAAAAAAAAAAAAAAGTTACACGTCATCCCTTTAGCTACTAAGTGCATGGCTGTACATCAAATTGTACATTATATTTATGTGGCATGCTGCACATCTTATGTTTTAAGTAACAAATATAAAAACCGTTTCCATAAATTTTGATTGTGTTCAAATCAGTGAATCTTTTGAATTATGTGAAGCATAATGTACAGCTTGATATAAAACATGACGTATTAATAGCATTACTTTTTTAAAAATACTTTTACTGCACACCATATAAAAATTAAGTTACATCAACTTCACCTAAGGTTTCTGATGACTTTACCTGTAATTTGAACCCAGTAGTTTTATAAATCTGTTCATTAGGTTGTACTGGGTTTTAAAGGATTTGAAATGTAGTGTGAATTTAACATCCCTTGAGAAAAGTAGAATAGAATCAAACCCACTTGTTTAATATTTCTTAATTCGAAATAGCTGCTTACATATGAGTTTACGATTTGTACATAGTAAAACACAGTTGCCACAACAAATTGACCGCTCAAGAGTCAAAAAAATTCATGACACCAAGTCACGTAACAAATAATTACAAATTAAAATAATCTCAATTTTTAACTGTTTGAATGACACAAAAAATGAGTTCAAAGAAGTATACAAACACTGCGTCACAAAATAACTAGAAATGTGGAAAATGAAAATTAATGGAAACTGGAAGAGAAGCACAGTCACTAAGTGAAGAACCTGAATACCAACCAACTTAGCAGCAGAAAGGCAGACGGAAGAGCAATGAAGAGAAGAAATGAGTTCCCATGGTTAGATGACAATAGTCCTTCCCCTTGTTTCCTCCGTTCCTTTCCTCTTTCACCCTCAGAAAAGTTATCCGACACAGGACTACGTTTTCCAGAAGATCCAAAAAACGTCGCCAATCTCTGTGATACAGAATGTTGACTTTCGTGCAACCATTTTTCATCTCTATCATAATCGTCATCGTTTTCAAAAACAAGATAGATCCCACTATTCTTCAGCTGAACCCCTTTGACCACGTTCTTCCTTGCCACTTGAATCTCGTCTCCTTCTTGCAAAAGAGAAACTAATGGGTGAATATCTGGATAACGGCACAAGTAAAAGTGATCTTCGTCATTTTTTGGAACTCCAAATAAAAGTGGTACAGTGGTAAATACTGGTCCGCGCATGTTCACTCGGAGAATCCTTATTTCAATACCGGCCACATGAGGGAGTTCATCTCTTAAGTCATCACGTATTTGATGGTCGATGGAGACGACAATACCTACAATTACACCTTTTATCACACGGTTTTTGGGCTTTGAGTAATGAACGACTGGAGTGAACCAATCAGGGATTTCACTTCCGGGGACACTTAAATTGCGCATGTACTTCAAAGAAAGCTGCATTCAGATAGAAGAGCTATATAAGACACGTTAATGTCCTATGTGAAAACGTTATATAGACAGGGAGAACTATGTTAGCTGGACTCTTGGAATAGTATGCAAGTACCCACATTTTGGGGACACTGAACACTTTCTTTAGGCGTAGGATATGTATGTTTCTTAGACCAGTACACAAGTCAACTGTTTTCTCTAAATATTAGGATATTGAAGAAGAAGAAGAAGAACCTTAAACGAAGAAGAAGAAGAAGAAGAAGAAATACGCGCCCGCGGACAAACACACATATTTCATTTATATCAAATAATTTTACATGGATGGGAAGTAGAAAATCCATATTTCCCTTAATACCACATGAACAAAAAAGTACCTTTGCTAAATTAATATGCAACATGTTATCTGAAATCTTGCATAATGTCCAATTTACATACAAATTGTGTTTAAGATGAGTACCTGTACCCATACTTAATTATGGACTCATATCCTAGAATCATTCAATTTGAGTTTAGATTGCCTGCCACTTAATATTTCATCCCCACCCAATAGTACTCATATCCAAGTCCATATCTGTATATATCTATATATGGAAAGAGAGAAAGAGAGGAGAACCTTGTCAAGTTTTTCCTTAGCCACTGAAGAGCAAGAACTGCAACCACTCAGATACAACCTTATCAAGGACTTCAAGCATTCAAGACCTGGAATACCCTTTAGTTTCTCACAGTTAGCGAGGTTCAGGTTCTGTAAATTCTCCAGATTCGATAAATCGGATATACTTTCCATTGCAGTACAGCTTTCAGCATTCAAATCCCACAAACTTGAGGGAAGTGGGGGAAGAACTCTCAGATTCTCACAGTGCGGCAGAAAAAGTTTTTTCAGAGTGGACAGTCCTCTTAGACTACAAGGAAGACTGTGGAAGTCATTGTGACCCAGATTCAAGGTCTCTAAACAAGACAACTTCTCAAAATCATCCGGTATTTTTCCAGAAATTTTCCAAGCTTGGGCATTAAATACTTCTAACACCGAAAGATTTGGGAAAGAAGAGGGAAGGACAATCGACTTATTAGCTATCTCCATGTTTTCAGCATTCTTAGATACGTCGCGATAAGTCTGCTTTCCCATTTCCAATGTCATCAATCTCGAAAGCATGCCAAAGCTTTCTGGTAGTTCTGTCACTGAAGTTTTCTCCATGTGCAAGTGGTGGAGGGAATTCAAATTCCCAATTGAAGAGGGAAGTCTGCAAAGCTTTGCACACCCGGTCAATCTCAACATGGTGAGATTTTCCAACATTCCTATGGATTCTGGCAGCTCCACAATGGCAGCCTCCACTATGATCAACGTAGTAAGAGTTAACAAGCGTCCAATTGATTCTGGCAATGATCTAAGAGATTTACAAATCCTCATCTCAAGCCTTTCAAGAGATTTCAAACCATCAACCTTATCCGGAAGATATACAATTGATGTTCCTTTTAACTGAAGCTCTACAAGGGAAGCCAACCCTCCAATGGAAACAGGCAATTCGGTGAGAGAAGAAGAGTTTCCAACTGATAATACTTTGAGATAGGATAATGAACCAATAGAAGCTGGCAGTTCTACCAATGAACTACCATAAAGCCAGAATTGTGCCAACATTTTGAGATTGCAAACAGAATCAGGTATTACAGCAAGTGATTTACACCGCATCAAACTAAGTTTCTGT
The DNA here is from genome assembly GCA_014822125.1 of Arbutus unedo. NCBI lineage: Eukaryota > Viridiplantae > Streptophyta > Magnoliopsida > Ericales > Ericaceae > Arbutus > Arbutus unedo. The sequence continues at coordinate 5,950 of JABCMJ010026056.1, read as the reverse complement.
AGACCTACCAACAAGCCAATGGAATCAGGTACCTCTTGTAATGCAGAACCATTAAGAGAAAGGTCCCTTAAAGAACCCAGTTGTCCTATGCAAAGGGGTAGCCGCTTTAGTGATTTGCAGTCGTTTAAACTAAGAATTTCAAGTTTTGTAAGCCGGAATATGGATTCAGGCAATTGCTCTATTGCAGTATTGTCAGCCAGAAGCTTTCTTAAGGAATTCAAGCAATCCATGTCACGTGGTAGTTCTTTCAGTTTAGAGCAACCAGAAAGGATAAGAGTCTCCATGTGTTTCAGACCAGAGACATCCTTCGGAAAGTCGATGATGTTAGAACAATCCCGCAGGTTCAAATGTCGAAGTCTAGTTGCGTCCCCAAGTGATTTATGAATCGTTGTTAAACTAGTACAACGCTCAAGGATCAGCTTTTCCAATGCCTGATGACTGGATAAATCAGGAACAGCAGTTAAGTTGTAGCAGCCATGAAGATTCATGACCATTAAGTTCTCTGCCACCTGACAAAATGAAGATATACTTGTTCGCATCAGCTTGTAAACAGAAAAAAATTGCCGCAAGGGTAAAACATCTGCAAAATTAAAATTGAAAAACAACTTCTTGGACTACAGGTTTGCAAACCGAACAAAAACAATAAGGTGATGAACAAAATTGAACACGAGGAAGCCTTCCATAGCACCTAGGTCATTACTGTTGGAGAGATGTGTGATCAAATGCTCACAATATACCTTCTCAATAAAAATGCATTTAACAAAAATCATATGCAAACAAGGCAGTTATAACTTATAACCATTTCTGGGACATTAGTATACTTTCTCCTACAATTCTATATAGCTATGGAATCCCAAACCTGGTCAACCAACATAAGGCATTTTGTGTTACCAAGGGCATACTAGATGGATGCAAGTTCAGCCCTCAGTCCAGCTGTCCACAGTCATGTTTCACAAATAATAGCATTCACCAGTCACATTGTTGTATCTATAGACGCTAAATCAAAGCTAACAAAGTTTTGACATTAATTCTAAGACCAATTACTGGCTCCATACACTCAATCTCGGATACAAGGAAATTCAAAATAAGCCAATCATCTCGTATGTTATTGGTTTAAAAGTGGAGTGTACCTTGTTCTTGTAGCAACATAAGCCCCATACATTTTCTATCTTGCTTTCTGAGAGATCAAGTACGGTAAGCTGCTGTGGACAAAAATCACAAGGAAGATTTTTCAAAGGACATTCTCTCCATTGTAGCCACTTTAGTTCAGGAGGTATGCACTTGAAATTTCCCTCCAATTTCACATTACTTAACTGAAGAAGTCTCAAATGAACCATTGCTTGAAATGGTTCAGTGCGAAGTATCACCTCTCCCTCTTTCTTGGCACCATAGTTGTACTCTTTCCATATCTCCATCAAGTATGTTACTACAGAAGTGATACTGGGTGTCTTTAATATGTCCAAAGAAATTGATTTAGCCACCGTCTCATTGTGATTCTTTTCGAAGTTCAGAATGATTCCTTGATTATGTCCTGTTCCCTGACATCAATGATATGGAGGAAAAATTGGTACACAATTGTCAATAACAGACCAAATTGGTTCGAAGTGAAGGAAAAGTAGTAACATATTGAAGCTTGTTAAAGCATCCAAGAGGGTCTTGTTCAAAAGCCTCCAGAAGCCTAGCTTTGGTACCATGTTAAAACAATCCAACTCAAAACTAAACAATGAGGGTAGAAGTCGTCCAAATTCATCTAATTTTTAGAGATTATAATTAACCACGGTACACAAGCTCTAACAATATCTATTTCAATTACATTGATTGTCACGCAATTAATGTACAAAAGGAAAAAAACAGCCACATTGTTGAACTGACTTGTGGAACCAAATCAACAATTTCTATTCGGTTGGTGAGCTTGGTACGGGTACCTCACAACACGACTCTACTAGGTGCACTCGCTAACACCTCCATCTACTTATGTTGCAAAATAAGCTTCAAATCTCTTGTAGCACCTAATGGTGCCTGGAAAAGCAAAATCCTTATGGTACCAAAAGTAGTAATTTAAGACAATCATAACTTTTTACTCGACGGATTATTTTTTGAGTGCAAACTAGCTGAGTAAACTAGTACTCTCTCTTCCATATGGTGGTCTTTCTTTTGTTTTGGGATGCTCAAAAATATTGCCGATTTCAAAAAGTCAAAGCAAAAAAGTGTAAATGTATAGCTTATCATCCATTATGAATAGCTATAAATGTATTTGCACTTGAGAAAAAATGGGGGATTAGGAAATAATGCAATGGAATTTGAATTCAACAACATTAATTGCATAAAGACAATGGGTAACAGAAAGGTAAAGCCGGATGCAAAGATTCATACCATCCTATCTTTCAAGACAGTCAGAATTTCACGACGATCCCAAAGCCTACTCTGCATACCCGGATCTTCAGGGCTTTCGTGCTGAACAATTTGTCTGCCCATGTCCCTAATTTGGTCATGCATCCACAAACTCTCGTCCTCCATAATTTTAATTAGAGACCTTGCTACCAGGACATTGATTGCAATCTCAGCTCTGAAACCACAGCCCTTCACTATGTCAATCACTTCACCTCTCTTCATTCTTAAATTAACAAATAAACAAGCAATATCAAGGAATATACACTTTTTTTCCTCATCCAGCCCGTTGAAACTTATCCTTAGGACATCCTGGAGATGGTGAGGACGAATCCGCTTTAGCTTTTGCAGAGCATCTTTCCATTCCTCCACTCTCCTCTTATCAAACAAAAAAGAACCAAATACCACCAGAGCCAAGGGTAATCCCCCAGTAAGAGAGACAATTTGTTGAGACAGACTCAGAAAGGTTTCAGAGGCTTTTTTACTTCTCAATGCATGATAACAAAAAAGGTCTAGTGAATCTGAGGAACCCAGATCTCTCACCTCATACATGTCATTCACACAGTGAGCAATTAGAACATCTCTATCTCTTGTAGTAATAATTACCCGGCTTCCTTCATAAAACCACTCTCTCTTGGCAACCAGTGCACCAAGTTGGCTTTCATTGTCAACATCGTCTAAAATAACAAGGACTCGCTTGTCACGAAGTATCCTTTCAATTGCAATTTTTCCAGCATTAGCATCATCCACTTGAGATGAGCTTCCAAGTGAAAGATCACCAAGGAGTTTGCTCTGAAGAGATATTAAACCATTTTGTTGCATAAACATTTCTCTAACGTTGGAAATGAAACTACGGTATTCAAAGTGACTGACAAGTTTATTGTAGACAGCCTTAGCAAGGGTGGTCTTGCCAATTCCGCCCATTCCATGAAGACCCAAAACTCGTACGCCGTTCTTTTTGACATCTAACAATCTCAATAGTTCCTCAACACGGGAATTAAGCCCCACAGCATAGGAAGCCACACTCATTGGGTTGTTGCTTAGTTCAGCCAAAATCCTTCTGACTAGTAATTGAATCAGCTCTGACTCTTCCCTGCCAGTAGATGTAATGGTGAGTACATAGTACATATTAAATGCAAAAACTGAAAACTGAAAACTGAAAAAGAAAAAGAAAAAAAATTACTAAAAATAGTGAAATGTAAAAGCAAGTTTTAACAATCAAATGGCAAACTATGGACAAAGATACCAGCATGTTACGTCAATGGATCAAATAGGATTAGAATGATGTATATTATTTTACCAGCACATGATATTAGTCTTCCAGATAGTTGGTAGAATTGGAGTCATCGCTTCTTAACGGCATAAAAGAAAACATTTGAGTACATGTGAATATTTTTATCAGGAGGGTCCATAATTAAATTAACTTATTATAAATGTAAAACCAATTCAGAATAAATTCTGAAAAGGTTTGCATGCCTTTGTCTATGTTGAGTTATATGCATAGAAAACTTCTAATAAGGGATTTCGCATCTTATCAAACTTCTAACAAGGGATTCCTCATTTTGATAAAATGCGGACCTCCCATTTCCAGATCAAATTTTGATGATCTGAACCGTTCTGTGTTTAAAACATGCTTTTAAGGATATTCGCGAGAAATCAACTCAGCACATTATCCATAAGGACTTGATCCAAGTAGTTTTTCATAAAACTATTCATGCGAACATCTATGAAAAACTGCTTGAATCAAGCCTTTCTCGATATTTTTTAAGCTGATTTCTTACGGGTACTCTTAAAAACATGTTTTAAACATATTCAACGATTCGGATCCCCAATATTTGTTTAGCTTCTAGAATACAATGGGATATTCATAAAGTTGATCATTATGAGTGTTATGACAAATTTGACTGAGAAGTCAAATGGCAAAAAGAAGGGAATTCATTAGTTCGTTATTTAGTACGAATGAGTGAAATAATAGAATCTATAAAAATTATTCAACAAGCTCTCAAAGGAATTCCGGGAGGACCCTATGAGAATTTAGAAATCTTGCGCTTTGATAGAGTAAGGAATATCAAATGGAATGATTTGAATACCGATTCATTAGTAAAAAAAATCTTCTTCAACGTTTGCATTTTCGAAGCAAGAAATGTAAGACTTGAAGCTCCAAAAGGAGAATTGGGAATTTTTTTGATAGAAAATCAAAATGTTTTTCCTTGGAGATGGAAAATTCAACCACCGAGTTTTGTTAATTTGCAAGTTCTTCCTCGATCAATTAAAAGAATGAAAGTGGCTGATATTATGACGATACTTGGTAGCATAGATATCATTATGAAGTTGATCGCTGAAATGATAATTAATACAACAGAAGTACAAGCTATCAATTTTTTTTCTTCATTGGAATACTTAAAAGAAGTCTGTGGGATCATATGGATGTTTGTTCCTATTTTTACTCCATTATTAGTTTTCACAATAAGTGTCCTAGTAATTGTTTGATTAGAAAGAGAAATATCCGTAGGGATACAACAAAGTATTAGTCCTAAATACGCTGGACCTTTGGGAATTCTTCAAGCAGATGGGACAAAATTGATTTTCAAATAGAATCTTTCCATCTAGAGGAGATACTCGTTTATTCAGAATTTGACCATCCATAGCACTCATATCCATTTTATTAAGTTATTCAGTAATTCCTTTTAGTTATCGTCTTATTCTAGCCGATTATATATATACACACATGCAATGATCTTATTGCTACTAAAGAAATGGAGCTTGAGCTCCTGGGCCATGTTGTCATACCACTTCCATAAGCTCTAGAATTAACACTACTGTGTTCTAGCAAATAAAGACTCCCACCACTAAAATAACTGTTGTCACGAACTTCCCGATTTCCGAAGCCAGTGATGCGGGAAAGCTTGTATCCATAATTCGAAGAGCAAAAAAAACCTCAACAAAGACAATTTATGATAAACACTCACGCATTATTAAATCAATCAATCAATAGCTCCATAGCCAAGAGACCTTTTAACCTTATCTATGATAGTAGAAGTTCCAAAATCACCAGGAAACAGCTTAATTGTAAAACCGTGAGTCAAAATTGCATTAACTTGAATTGTGAATTGAACCGCATTATGATTTGTAGAGATACCATTTAGCTGTAAAAACTGTATTAAAAATTCATCTACGAAATAGATACAAGAGATGCATTATATTATGAAAATTTTAAGCCCTAATAATGATAATCTTGTTCTGGAAAAAATCATGTAGTCGAATAGGTTCTTAGCTTGCTTATATATCAATACATCAAACTTTGAGGTTCCAAGATCAGCTATGATCTATGATCTTATATTACCTAAATGATTACGCTATGATCTTTAGAGAAAACCAAAATTCAAAACATAAATTTAAAAAAAATATGGGTAAAGTGCACTGACCTCCCCGAGGTTTCGGACAAATGCAGGAACTTCCCCGAGTTTTTAAAAAATGCAATGAACTCCCCTACTTTACAAACTATTTAACCGATTCCCCCATGCCATTAATTTCCTACAAACACCGTTAGTTTTGATGGATA
>JABCMJ010026051.1:0-12892 GCA_014822125.1 Arbutus unedo | reverse complement strand
TGTATGCGCCAGTTTGAGGGAGGGTGTTAGTTGTTACGTAATTAGGTTACATGTATAGGTTAACTCTAATGGGCCTCGGTGACTAGAGCCTATTAGGTTAATCCTAATCTCGTTCATTTTATTATAAATAAATGTCCCGCCCCTTTCTAAGAGGTGTGGGTTTTGCTCTTACAATTATCTACGTAGACGACATTATTATTATAGGTGATAATAAGAAAGGTAATGATGATCTGAAACTATTCCTACAATGCTAGATCCATACCAAAGACTAAAGGAAATTGAGATATTTCTTAGGTATTGAGGTGACTCGTTCTAAGGATGGTATTAACTTATCACAGAGAAAGTATGTACTGGATATTCTAGAAGAGAGGGCCTGTCGAGACTCCTATGGATCCTAATGTCAAATTGTGCATTGTTCAGGGGGAGTTGCTCTCTGGTCCCGATCAATACCGTCGCTTGGTTGGAAAACTTAATTATCTTACTGTTACTCATCCTGATATTTCCTTTGCAATTAGCTTGGTTAGTCAACTTATGTTTACTCCTCGTCTTCCACACTGGGAGGTTGTTCTAAGAATTGTAAGGTATCTCAATGCCCATCTGGGATGTGGTCTATTTTATCATACTAGTGGACACTTGCGTGTTGAGGCCTTCACTAACTCTGATTGGACAAGAAGTCTGACTAACAGGAGATCTACTACAAGATACTGCATCTTTTCGGTGGAAATCTTATTAATTGGAAAAGTAAAAAGCAAACAGTAGTTGCGCGGTCTAGTGCCGAGGCCGAATATAGAGCAATGGCTCACACGACTTGTGAGATTGTGTGGATTCGTTCATTTCTTGAGGAAATAGGGTTTCCAGTACAGTTGCCTGTAAATCTGTATTGTGATAATCGAGCTGCTATTCACATAGCATCCAATCTAGTTTTTCATGAGAGAACTAAATACATCGAAGTAGATTGTCATCTTGTACAAGAGAAATTGACTGGTGGTGTTATTGCTACTCTTGTGTATCTACCAATGCCCAATTAGCCGATATGTTTACTAAACTGTTGTTCAAACCATGGTTGGAGTTACTCTGTGACAAGCTGGAACTTATTGATATTTACTTTCCAACTTGAGGGAGAGTGTTAGAATATTAGAATAAACAAGTTAGTTTAGTCCCACATTGGTTATGTGGGAAGCTTGTAATCTACGCTCTCTATATAAATTTAAGCTCCCTTGTGTTAGGGTGAATTAACATCATATACACTTTTATCTCTCTCTCTTTTCCATCTCGATAACAAAGGTATTGTGGCATCACCATGGGGTGGAGGCCACATGGGAGCGAGAATCAGAACTTTGTTCCAAGTATCCAGAGTTGATTCTTCCTTGAGATGACAAATTTTGGGGACAAAATTTCTTAAGGAAGGGAGGTTGTGAGGACCTGCGGTCTTGGATTTTATTTATTTATTTAATTTTCAATAATTTTGTGGATTATTGGAATTTTGAAAATCTTAGAAGTTTGGAGTTTTCAGGGCTATTAAATAAATTACTAGAAACGAGGGGTTTTTATGTGATTATTGTGTGTGTTTTTAACCTAATACAAACCATAATCCTACATAACTAACAAAGAAGTCAGAATTTCTTCCAAACATTTGTGTGGTGTCTCAGCGGTGGAGAGGGCAAATGAGAGCTTCGAGTTGATCCCGCTGGGAATCCAAGATTCTCGAAGAATGCATAATAGGAAGGTTGATCCTGATAACGAGAGCTTTGAGTTGAGCCAAGGATCGATCAATCACGCTGGGAATTAAAGAGTTTTGCAAAGCTAGGGTTTATCCGGTTCTTGGATTTCGAGGTAGGATTTCATGTGGTTTATGGTTTTAATGTTGACTAAAATCTAGTTTTCGAATGTGATTGTGTGTTATTGCATTATGGTTACTTGATGCATGATCTAGCATAGTTTTCTACACATATGGACTGTATTAGCATAGAATCACAGGGCTCGACGCATTTCTACTTGCGACAAAAATAGAAATGGAAATTCGAGGGGGCCACTCGAGCGAGCTTTTTGAATTCCGAATGTCTGTTTTTGGTTAGTGAGCATGTTTTTGGCGCTCGAGCGAGCTCTTAGACTGCTCGAACGATCTTAGCGAATTCCGAAAATTGTTTTTTTAAACTCTAGCATTTTCTTTGCTTTCTATCCGGTTGTGCATGTTGTTCGGGTCTACAATAGCCTGTGTAGTATTCATATGGTCATGGGTCGGTGCCGTGATTACCCTGGATCAATGTCTGTGTGATTCCGTCGGTGGAGGTCCATAAAAGGTGACCGGGTTAGGAGTGTCGCGTCAGTATCAACCCGTGAACCCAACTCTGGATGCTTGGATTTGGGTTCACCCTCGGTAAAAGTCTATAAAATTGGAGTCCGGGACAGAAGTTAGGTTTCAGCGTAGGTTGCATTGGGTCGCTGGTTGTGGTGGGGTCTCATGTTCTGCATGTGTTTCACTTTAGTATAACATGTAAAACTTTTTTTCAAGTTATACTACTGTACTACCAGTTAAACTGATATGTTTTGGTGCGGCATTGGCTTTAATCATCATTATTCTATTTTCCACATGTTTTCCTATACAAGCTTCGGCTTATGTATAAATCACTTTTGAGGGAACGATGCAAAGCCAAGGGGTTAGTGTTTTGGATGGAGATTACGAAGTTTAGTCATGTTTTTTTTTTTTGTTATTTATTGTTTTAGTTGAACAATTGTTTAGTTGGGCGTTTGTGGGACCGTTTTAATTTATTTAGTGATGGGATTTGTTGAAATGGTTTTTCTATATATCCTTCTCCTAGAAGAAGACCCAATATATATGACATTATACCGACTCAAGAAATGAAATACAAATTAGTTATACAATCAAATCAAATTCCTAAATCGAATCCCTAATTATATGTCTATCATATTACACTATCAACACTCCCCCCCAAACTAGAGAGTATATATCATGAACACCCAACTTGCGACAAATAGAATCAATGGTAACTTTGGGAAGAGCTTTAGCTAAGATATCCGCAAGTTGAGAACTTGAAGGAACAAAGGGAGTAGTAATCTCCATCGACTCTACTTTCGATCGTACAAAATGACAATCAACCTCGATATGTTTGGTTCGCTCATGAAACATTGGATTATTGGCTATATGAATAGCAGTCTAATTATCACATTAGAGCGGAGTCGAACCATGAACTAAAAATCCAAATTCTTGAAGGAGTGCGCATAACCAATCCAAATTCTTGAAAGGGTGTGCAATACCAGGTCAATTCACAAGCGGTATGAGCCATTGCAGGTACTCTATCTCAGCACTCGAACGTGCCACAACCGATTGTTTCTTACTCTTCCATGTCACTAGATTTCCCCTACAAAGGTGCAGTAGCCGGTAGTAGAACGGCGGTCTACAAGGGATCTTGCACAGTCAGGATCAGTGTATCCTTCAATTCGAAGGTGTCCAGAAGATTTATATAGAAACCCTCGACTAGGAGTATTATTGAGATACTTTAAGATATGAACGACTGTCTCCATGTGAGGAACTCAATGACGAGTCATAAACTGACTCACAATGCTGACTGCATAAGAAATATATGGCTGAGTGATGGTAAGATAAATAAATTTACCCACTAGTCTTTGATATAACTCAGGATCATTAATTAACTCACCATCAACGGGCATCAATTTGAGATTAGTTTCCGTAGAAGAGGCTACAGGTTTAGAACCAAGATATCCTGTATCTTTCAAGAGGTCAAGAGTGTACTTTCTCTGGGATAGACTGATACCCACTCTAGATGTAGCAACTTCAATTCCAGAAAAATACCAGAGCTTACCCACATCTTTGGTGAGAAAACTAGAACAAAGATGATTGATCAAAGTCTTTAATTCCATGACTATCACTCCCAATAATAACAATATCATCCGCATATACAACAAGACTCACAATGCCTTTGTTGATGCGTTTGAAGAAGACAAAGTGATCAACCTGACCGTGAGTCATGCCATGAGAAATAACCGAGTTGCTAAATTTATCGAACCAGACTTTGGAAGATTGTTTGAGTCTATATATAGATTTGTGAAGATGACACACATACTCCCCCTTGGACTCAAAACCAAGTGACTGAGCCATATAAACAATTTCAGATAAATTCCCATGCAAAAAGACATTTTTGACATTAAGTTGGTGACGTGGCCAATCAAGATTGGCCACAAGCAAGATAATAATACGAATGGAGTTGAGTTTAACAACTAGGGAAAATGTCTCGGTAGAATCAAGACCATAAGTTTGTGTGAAACCTTTGGCCACAAGGCAAGCTTTGGGACGATCAACCGTGCCATCAGGATTGTGTTTGATGGTGAAAATCCAACGACAACCAACAATATGAGCCCCTGAGGGCTTGGTAACGAGACCCCACGTATGATTCATGTCCAAAGCACGCATCTCTTCTTGCATAACAAATCGCTATCCAGGATGAGAAAGAGCGTCCTAGTAAGACTTGGGAACAACAACCGAGGAAAGAGCCACGGAAAAGCTTGAAACGAAGGAAATAAATTATCATAAAAAACAAAGTGGGAAATAGGGTGAGAAGTGCAAGTACACGTACCCTTTTGGACAGCAAGTGGGAAATCAATAGTGGAGTCATGTGAAGGCAGATCCGCAGGCTGCACGGAATATGGTGGAGGAGAATGAGAAGCGTCCTCAGGAACAACAAGCGTAGGTGTATGGTGTTGGCAGCTAACATAAACCTGAGTGACTGGCGGGCGAGCTAGTGGAAGCACAGGGACACCGGCAGTCTCAGAAACATCTGAGGGCTAGACTGACCCAGAGATGATTGGATCTTATAAGTGGTGACCTTCAGAATAGTAAGGCGCAATTTCAAAGAATGTGACATTGGTTCTAACAAAGTGCTTGTGTAACGAGGGACTATAGCATTGTAGCCTTTTTGAGTGCAAGAATAACAAAGGAAGATACGATTATGAGAATGAGGATCCAGTTTATTAAGACCAGGATGTAGATTATGGATAAATGAAACACAACCAAAAAGCCGGGGAGGAAGAGGAAATTGTTTTATGCCAGGAAACATAACCTAAAAAGGAGATTTGCCTTTTAATACGCAACATGACGTTCGGTTTAAGAGAAACTTACAGGGAGAACAACATCCTAAAAAAGATTTGGAAACATACATGTGTAGCATAAGAGCACAAGCAATGACAAGAATAAGACCATTTTTTCGTTCCGCAACCCCATTTTGTTGAGGGGTAGTGACACAAGAGATTTGATGAATAATTCCATGAGAGGCAAAGAATTGTGTAAAAGGGTTAGAGGTGTATTCCTGAGCATTATCACTACAAAGAACAAGTAATCCCGCATTAAATTGATTCACTACTTCCAACATAAAAGACTAAAGGACAGTAAATAACTGAGAGTGATCTTTAAGCACGTACGCCCAGGGCAGCCGAGAAAAAACATCAATAAATGTAAAAAAAAATCGAGCACTGCATGAATCAGTGATTCGAGATGTTCCCCAAATATCATAATGAACGAGCAAAATGATGTAAACTAGAGAGTTCATTGCATGAAGGAAAAGAAATCCTACAATTTTTATTGAGTTCACAAGTATCACAGTTAAAAGTAGACACGGTAGGTAAAAACAGGACTAATTGGCAGATGTTGACAAATAAAGGATGTCCAAGATGGGAGTACCACTGGTATGGTGTGGTGGTGGAGTGGAGGGCAGATGACGGTGAGGAGTAAGTCGGTTGGAAGTAGTACAAACCATTCTTCTCATATCCCCACCAATTCTCCTCTGTTTTTAGATCCCGAAATTCACAATAAGATGGATAAAATGTTACAGAACAATTAACGGCTTGGGTGTCACATGTTTGCAATGCGTGTACAAGTGCGGGAGCAAAAGTGTGAGTCTCAATTCTTAAAGTTCATTAGATTGAGAATCTTTGTATCATAGGATTTTATATTCTTGATAGTATAAAATAATTGTTCATACGTAATAAAGATTTATACAACGTATTTCCTCTCTAGTTCAAATGTCTTTCAGAGTGGCATTTTATTGTTACCTCAGTTGTTTAGGTGTTTGTAGATAGTAATTTGAGTTGGAGCTACTGAGTAAAACACTTGTTAGGGACTTGCAAACATTTTAGCGAGAGACCATTGACTGGTGTGCAGCTCTATATGCGCGTGGCAGGTTGGATGGATCAGAGAGCATGAAGTCAGCCGAAAGAACACATCAACATGAAATTTTGTATAGATTGGGCGACGTGTCATATATTTATTCAACTAAAACCAATGAGGCCGCAAGCTTTGTCAACACAATAAATGAATTTTTCACTCTGAAAGAGTGAAGTTGCACACCCGACCATGGTTCTTGGGCCTTGGGGAGCCAATTATGTGACCTACATCCAAATTCAAGCTCCCCCACCGCGAAGTACTACAGCAAAGGTGCATTATGGTGCCTCCTAAACCATAAATTCTGCAGCACAAATAAACATGCTTCACACAATAGACGGCAACAAAACCTAAATAATTCATGAATGTAGACACCAGAAGGCAAAGCAAATAATCCACAAATTGCAATTTCCCCCACGGATGGAGTAATGCTATGCAGCCTAAGAAAAAAAATTCCCATGGAGCATAACCTCAGCACTGGTGACAATATGAGCCCCAGCTTCCTCAGCAGCTTTACTAATAGCTAACGATACTGAGCCCATCCCACCTTCGACATACCTACAAACTATGTCAGTTCCAACTCCCAAATATACATGTCATATAGGACAAAGATATGATGTGATTATCCAACCTACTAAAAGCTTTATCGTTCACACATGAACAGAAACAAGTACCAAACTTTTGAAAAAGGCTCAATCTTTAACTTCTTTTGACAAAGTGAAGATGCTAAAGTAGTTCTACCACACATAAGAGTTCAACTAAATTACATTACGGTTTCAAAGAAAGCATAACAATTCAAAAAGAATTCCCTTTTCAGTATGGTAGTGAAGATACAAAATTAATCATAATCAACAGTGAATATACCAATACCATAAAGGAAAAAAGAAATCTATAATTCATGGAACCACAAATTACTTATTCAACATGCACATGTAATATATGCATACTCATGTTTGTGAGAGAGAGAGAGAGATGCATTAGTACATGGCAACAATGTGACATGCCAAAGAAAAACAATCAAACTACCAAGGGGAAAAAGTGCCAACGAAGTTCATGAAAGGCATTTTGTAGTCGATTCAGTATAGTTATAGTGATACCATCCTCTAATTACATCTGCAACTAAGATACATACGACCAAATACCACGATCGCCATCAGTTTCTCCCATCACGTGATGTAGTAGAACATATCCACTCCCAGGTGTAGTGACACTTCCCTACAATACAAAGAAGAGGAGAAAAACAGGCTTACCAATGTCAATATAGTTGCAGAACGTGTCTAATGTAATGAAATTCTCATAGTCCAGCCCAACATGTAGAGCAAATCTTCAACAAGCAAAGATAAGAACACAGGAATGTTATTAGTGTCTTGATTACTAGGAGACTTAAATTTTCAGAGTTTCCCAAAAATCTTCAGTAACAATTATATAGACATCCAGTTCATGGCGGTAGGTTACTTGTAATATATTCTCAATCTGTACTGGAAATAACTTTCGATCATATTCCAAATCAGACAGCCTTTGGAGACAGCAAATTCATCTGCTAATATCGAGAATCTGGATCTCCTCCATGTTTATACTTATTTCTGGAGTCAAAACAAAGCACCCAAAGTTTTTGCTAATATTTAACATAAAGGCACAACATTAGAATATCGAGTCTGCTTTTTTCCCTCTTATTTGTTTAAAAAACAAGCGGTCTTTCATCTGCACATGTAGGGTGTCCAGGTGAGTATGTATCCTAGCTTGCATGTGTCTCTGTGTGTGTTTGTGTGTGTGTCACACACACAAACACACACACACACACACACACACACACACAGAGGAGAGGAGGTAGAAATCTTCTCACAAAAAGAAATCAATACAAATAATAGTGTAGCAAACTAAAACAGTAAAAGCATTGTCAATTGCAATTGTTTTAGGCCTCAAACTAGCTATAACAACAATTAAAAAAACCACTCAGACCACCCTCCAAGGGAAAAGTACAACATCTGAAGAGAATTGGTGGTGGAATGACAAGGTTCATAATTCAAACAAAAAAGGATGTTGTAAAATGTGGCGAAGGATAGAAACGAAGACAATTTAGGAAGTTATAAACAGGTAAGCAAGGAGTTTAAGAGAACCATTAGAGTCCTAAGTAAAAGCTTGTGATGATTTTAATTCTAGATTAGACAATATGGACACAAAAGAACATATACAAACTTGCTAATTTAAGACAACAAAAATCATGAGACTTAGACTTAGTAGGTGTATATAAAATGCGGATTAAGGGTGTCGATTAGAGATGACACCGATGAGATTATTAAGTAGAAAGGGAAATCTTACTTCGAAAACTTTTAAATGGAAAACATGATGAAAGGAACATGGTAATTTTGAGGAACTTAGCAGATACAAGTTCTATCATAGAATGAGAAACTTTGTGGTGAAAAGTGCACTAAAGAGCCTGTGATCTTGTAAGGCATTAGGACCAGGTGTGGAAGGGCTATGTGAGGTGGGTGTGATGGTTAACGAAGTTGTTCAATAAGCTTAAAGTAACTAGAAAAATGCTTGAATAGTAGAGGAAGAACATTTTACTTCCTAGTTATGTAACTAATGGAGATGTCCAAAGCTGCAACATCCACAGAGGTACTAAACTAATGAGGCATGGAATGAAATTATGATAGAGAATAACTGAGCCTCATCCAAAAAAGATATTTCACCATTTGGGATCATGCCAGGCAGACCAAGCAATTTAGTAGCTCAGGTAGTAGTAAAGGAAGGTAAAGAGAAAAGAAGAGTGTTAAGTAGAGTGTTATTTTAGGGTTTATTTACTATTTATTATGCTAAGGGTAGTTTAGTCTTTTTGCATTATTAGGGCCTTTTTATATATTTCTCTCTTTTCTTGTAAACAAACAACGTTAGACAATATACAGTTCTTCTCCCCTTTTGGTTTGCATCGTATCACGGTATCAGAGCATTAACGACTCCTCTGCATCTCGTCTCCCTCCCTCTTCTCCGACGCCGCCGCCACCTCCTCATCCTGCTCCCTCTAGTTCTGCTACCGCCGCCTCCTGCTCCTGCTCCCTCCGCTCCTCGCTGCTTCTTCTCCATTGACTTCTGACTGTTGCTGCCACTGTTAGTGTAGTTCTGCTCCTCACTACTTCTCCTGTCATTGTTGCTTGACCTCCTACAATCTCGCTAGTTATCTCTTTTACCCCTGTTTCTCTAGTTATCTGTTGGTTTACTGTTTTTCTGAAAGTTGTTGGTATATTGCATTATTTGTTTCTATGGCGGAAGGCAGAGCATTTCGTGTTCGTTTGAATGGACACAACTACTCATATTGGTCTAGTGTCTCCAAAAACTTTGTCGTCGGCAAGGGTTTATGGGACTATGTTAATGGATCTATCAACAAACCCATTGAAACACAGATAGTAAAGAAGATGATTATAAAGTTGCTCTCAGTAAATGGGAACTTGAAAATTCAAAAGTTCTTACCTAGTCTCACAATTTTTCAGAACCTACCATTGGTATGAACTTCTCCGAGTATGGTACAGCGAAAAAGTGTGGGATTATTTGAGGGGTATGTATTTGGAATTAAACTTTGCAAAACAGTATGAATTTGAGTCCTCTATTTGTTGTGCTCGACAGCAAAGCAAATCTATTCAAGAATTCTACAATGAGATGACTCAGTATTGGGACCAATTGACCTTTATGGAACCCACAGCCTTCCAGTCACAGGATGTTTATGTGCAATACCGTGAGAAGCAACACCTTGTATAGTTTCTCATGGCTCATCGTGATCAGTTTAAGCCTCTTCGTGGAGCTATGCTTTATCGTTTTCCCCAACCTACATTTGATGGTGCAATGTGCGAGCTTATAGCTGAGGAAACCCAATTCACGATGGCCTCTATTGCTCCTCCATCTCATTCAATATTTGTTGCTCCCTCCGGTTCCGCTAGCTCAGTATACGACACCTATCTTGCCTACACATGCTTCTTACTTGATTCAAGTTACAGGCAAGCTTCCGGTTAGTGCAGATGAGTGTAGTTTTTGACGTCAAAAGGGACATTAGAAGCATGCATGCCCTAAATTGTTATAGATTAATGGCCGCAATTCTCAATCAAAGCCCTCCCTCACTACAGTTCCCCACAGCAGCATTAGAAATCCTCTCGCCCCTTTGTAACTTTTGCATTGGCTATTACTGATGGTCCTTCACCCTATCCCTCGTTTGAGGAGTATCAGTAGTATCACAAATTCTTGGGTACTACTCAGAAGGATCATTCACATACTTCTGCTATGACCACTACTCAGTCAAGTTTGCATGGTTCCTATTCCATAGGTATCTTACCCACCATGTGGATTTTTTATTCTGGCTGTTCCTATCATATGACCCCTACTTTGTCGCTACTGAGTCAGTGTGTTTTCCCTGTTTCCCCCATTACTATCTCCACTGCAAATGGTTCCCCTATGCATGTTGTCTCTGTAGGGTCCATTCCCCCACAGCAATCTTCTTTACTTTCCATAACAACTGTGTTTTATGTTCTTCAATTAACCTATAGTCTTATCTCTATTAGTCAGTTATCTGATTCTGGTTTTAACGTTGTATTTTCTTCTTCTGGTTGTGTTGTGCAGGATTGGCAGTCCAAGAAACAGATTAAGACAGGGTGTAGAGTCAGTGATCTCTATGTGATGGAGACTTTGCATATTCCTATTGAGTCTACTACCACAATCATGTCATCCTTTAGTTTAACTCAGTAGTCTTCCCCTTTTTATCTTTGGCATTCTAGATTAAGGCATTTAATCTAGCGAACGATTGAAAATTTTATATCAATCTAGTTGTTTGGGCAACATTTCTGTCAGTGATATTTTTTAATGCAGCGGATGTAAGCTTGCCAAAATATGTCTTACCTTTTAATAAAAGCATTTTTGTGTCTACTTCTCTGTTCGACCATGTTCATACAGACTTGTGGAGCCCTTCCCCAGTTGCCACCAAAGGTGGTGCTCAGTACTATGTATCGTTTGTGGATGATTTTAGTGATTTTTACTTGAGTGTATTTACTAACCCGCAAATCTGATTTTTACCAAGTATACCACAATTTTCACTCCATGGTTCAAACTCAATTTTCAATTGTTATTAAAACTCTTCACTTTGATTTAGGTGAAGAATATTCTCTTGGTGAGTTCACTAAGTTTCTAGCCTCTCACGGAACCATACACCAATCTTCTAGTACCGACACTCCCAAAACGGGTGTGCTAAACGTAAGCATCTTCATATTCTAAACACTGCACGGTCTCTTCTCTTCCCCCTCTGTGTTAGGGTTTTATACTAAAAGTCATGACTTTATGTAATGGATTAATATTTGTGTTAGATTTGATAAAACCAAAATAATTTTCTATTCATCCACTGTACTATTTATACAAGCAAAACGAGTCCAAATTTAACTAGATCTCTAACTAATTATATTTCTATTTTACATAGGGAAACAAATCCTAATCCTAATCTAATTAAAGTTCCTAATCACATAAGACTTCTAACTGATCTTCAGATTTCACAAAGGGCATACATATTGACCCATCACTGAGTTTTTTCTTAATAAAGTGCCTGTCAATCTCAATATACTTCTTTCTGTCATGTTGAGCAGGATTATGAGCAATGTTAATGGCTGCTTTGTTCTCACAGTAGAGTTTCATAGGACCATTATCAAATATTCACAAATCACGTAATAAGGTTTGGAGCCACAGAAGCTCACAAACGCCATGAGCTATAGCTCTATATTCAACTTTTGCACTAGACCTGGTGTCCACTGATTGTTTCTTACTCCACCAAGTAACCAAATTTCCTCCAAGCAGAGTACAGTAGCCAGAAGTAGAACGTTTATCATCCACAGAACAATTGGCATCAGTGAATGCCTCCAATCATAAGTGACCGTGATTAGAAAACAAGATTTCTTTTCCTGGAGCTGATTTGAGATACCTCAAAATACGATAGACTGCATCCAAATGTGAAGCACGAGGATCATGCATGTATTGACTAACAATGCCCACTGCATAAGAAACATCTGGTCGAGTGTGAGCTAAGTATATTAGTCGACCCACTAGTCGCTGATATCTCTCTTTATCAGTGCGTTCCCCCGAGTCTTCACTAAGTTGATGATTTGCCTCAATAGGGGAAGTTGCAGGTCTACAACCCAACATACCTGTTTCTTCCAATAGATCAAGGACGTACTTCCGCTGGGAGATAAAAATACCTCGATCAGACCTTGCTACTTCCATTCCTAGAAAGTACCGCAGTGATCCCAAATCCTTAATCTCGAATTCTTGAGCCAAACTAGACTTAAGACTAAGAATCTCATCCATGCCTGTCATTATTATATCATCAACATAAACAATAAGGACAACGATCTTACCAGCACCTCTTTTGATAAATATAGTGTGGTCGGCATGACTTTGTTTGTATCCAAATTGCAACATAGTCTTTGAAAATCTGCTAAACCATGCTATTGGTGACTGTTTCAACCCATAAAGAGCCTTCTTCAACCCGCACACTTTTCCTTCTGTCTCAGAGGAAAAAAAACCTGGTGGTATATCCATGTATACCTCATCTTCTAACTCACCATGAATAAATGCATTCACATCAAACTGATGAAGAGGCTAATGCAAATTTGCTGCACAAGAGAGCAACGCTCGCATGGAGTTCATCTTTGCTACTGGAGCAAACGTCTCCTC